>DWEM01002173.1:0-12536 GCA_018245935.1 Agara belti belti
GAGGATGCCCAGCTTCTTTGACGCCAGCTTTGCTTTATGCTCCAGATGACTCCGATACTGCACGCTACTCGAAATGTTACTACGTTATCTTCTACTATGTAATTTAAAATTTTCTTATAATAAAAAAATAATAATATAATGGGTACCTACCTATAGAAGGTCATTTGCATATATTTTATAATAGAATAAAGTATTATACATACTATCGTGCCTATTGTTTTTATAAAAGTTTCAATTTAAATCTCTGTTTCAATCTTATATCTGCATCTTATATGGTTGTAGCGCTAATACCTGCTATTCTAGTGTCTGTAATAATTGTACTAGAGAAAACCGTGGAATATACAACACTGTGTAGGTACATGTATTTTATCATAGTACTTGCTATCTACATTTCCTAATCATTTTAGAAATATAGAGGAAAATATCTTTAAGCTGCTCTTCACTCTCATAATTAACAGAATAATACTAGGTAAAATAATAACAAAAGCAATACACATATGCCTACTTATTTCCATTTCCCCGCTAACACAATCATTATCTCATTCGGCTACAACTTTCTCGGCTGCTAATGCGGGCTAATCAACTTTTCCTTTTATTACAAACCAAACTGTTTATGTAGTAGAGTTGGCTAAATAATTATTTAAATAACCTTAAGCTAATTATGTTATGATTTAAGTTTAATAACTGTTACTCAATCGTTTTCATCAGAATTATATTGATATAATGAGAGAATATTTATTTCGCGTGTCTAGATAGACACGTAAACTATATATTCTCCGTCTAGACATTTTCAGGTTTTTAACGGCTATAAAATTCATCACTGTATTTATATTGCATAACATTACAAAAGAGTCCGTGCATTGCGATCATATTGCGCGCATTTGAGGATAATTAAATCATTGAACTACTTTTTAATTTTAACACACACTGTTTTATATCTACGAACATAAAATGGATGTATATTTTGGTAGTAAATTTTGCAGTTGACGTTAGAGCTGCCTTTATTAACTGTATCAAACTAAGGACATGGCAATGAGTTGGTACTTTGAAACAAAAATGTTTTTTACGAACATAATTTTAAGTCCTTGTACTTCAGTATTTTAATACAGTATTTTTAAGACTGGACTTAATTAAATTAAAATTATGTTTAAATTAAATTTAGTTAAAGTTATGTTTCAATTTAATTTAGTTAAAATAAATGTTTAAATTTAATTATTAAATTAAAATTATGTTTAAATTAAAATAAATTTGAATACCAAGTGATTAACTATTAGGTACCTATAAATAATATTTTGTTATTGTTTTATTCAACTGTATTACCCTAATCAAATATGTAGTTATTGAGAATATTTTGCCTGCAAATAGTGTTTACAAAAAACAATTTAATCTACGCTCTCGGTTGCATTATAACAATTTGAAAATATTTACAAGAATTTGTCACAAGAGTAACCTTTATGGGCGGATAGAGTAAAACTGGTGTGACGATGAGACAGGTATTATTATAATTTACTTGTATAAATCCCGTAAAATGTAACCACGCTTCGTCATCACTAACTTTTTCTTCTATCGTGCCCCAGAAGTTTAACTTTATTTAACATTTTGATAATTAATGTACCACCATTTGAAATCACAAATAAAAGTAGAACTGCCTCATTTGTAATTATATTTAAATCAAATCAACCATTTCGTGTTCCATAGTAAAAGCTAAAACCGCTAAAAGAATACATAGTCTAATGTGACGATAATAAATGGAAAGTCATTTGGAAACTTCATGTAACTGCATCTGTACGTGTGGTACATGTTTTTGTCGCTATCAGAGTATGTCATAATAATTACTGACGTTAGAAAAACTATTGCCGCCGCTATTTCCATCCGCATTGCTACTAACTACATCGTCGTTTTCCATTGGCTGACTATTACCAAACAATAGGTACCAATTTTTATTCACGTTTTAAAAATATTACAGTCATTAGTGTATGTGTTTGTTTACTTCTCAATACGTTAAGTACTAGTTCATTATATCGATACGTATAAACTCATTGGTAATTTATTAAAAAATCAATGTAAAGTCAAACTTCGAGCAATAAGTAAAACTCCGTCGTCGGCCTCATTACATCGCCAGATGGCGTGGCGCGCTTCAATAGGCCGCCATGACTACAGCAAAGTCCATCGACTACGTTCGTTCAACTGACGTAACAGTAAATCAGAAACACGACTGAATTTTGTGTAACGTCCTGCACTACGTAATTGGAATTCTAAAGTACCTATACAATTCATTTTTCCGAAGCAATCCACTTGCACAGTTGACCGGGGTGGCCGCTACGGGGCGTTAGCTGCGGCACCAGGTACCGTGAACAAACATTGACCAAGCACGCACTGCGCTCCGACAACTTGCCGCAACATTCTTAGCGTAAAAGTTAACGTGGATGGTTTACTCTATGTAATTTGCGATGTTCGAGTTGATTTTTAAATGTCTTCCCGAAGATAAACTAAGTGCGAACGATTCATTGGATATCTCGAGTTTCGACTTTTCTATTGACAACAATGTGTGTTACTAACTTTTCAACGGCGGTTTTCGCTAAGTCAGTTAAGTTTGGAAAATTCCTGCAAGGCGCCATTATTAGTGAGTATGAAATATTCTTACATAATTTCACTTTCGGTTTTAGTTACTTTATTTTGTTTGCAAGCTGTATACCAACGGCGTTGAAAGTAATGACTACGTGTCGCAAACGTTTTGTAAAGTTTCGGGTGTTTTAAAACTATATTATATGTTGTACATGTTTCCTGTTTTCAATAGCGCAGCGCCAATTAGTGCTGTTGATTTAACGAAAAAACTCAATTGGATTACCACTCGTCCTTCAAGTAAGTTAGTGATTTCGGGCGTCGCGTAGGTACTGGCTTCAGGTGAATGGACCATAATTACCAAACTTTTACTGGTTGTAGAGTAATATAAATATCAACCAAACTAAAAGATTTCAACATCATATTATACTAATAATTGAAAGGCATTTCGACAGGCAATCGAATTTTGTCATTTAAACAAACGGCAAACAGTATTCGTAACAACAGTAAATTTTAAAATGCACTTCTGATAATTTTGTTTTCCATCGAATCACTCAAAATCTGAATATTTTGAAGGTCAATTAAAATATCTACATCAGTGTTGTTTAAATTTCTTCTATCTTTATTAAAAATAAGGGTATGAGGGTAAGAATAACGACATTTTTCACAAATTTAGGAAACGACTATCCTGCTTAATATGGTTTTAACAAAAAGTTAAAATAAAACGTCTGTGTCATTTTTAAAAACATTTCGTTAAATACTATACATGCTTACATGAAGGCGCGGGTTATTTCTTTTTATTCTTCAGTTACATGTGTGGCGTGCCATCTCATTTGTTTTTATTTTTCGTAAATTCCCTGAAACTACTTTTAGATTTACCCATCTAGATGTCGTCTATATAGTGTCTATAGTTTTCCAATAAAAGGCGTTACGGTTCACATACACTTCATATAAAAAAATCCATAGATAAAGATACTTTCAGTTTGTTCGAATTTTGAAAAGTTCCGAGTATCTTATCACATTTTTCTTTACTTAAAAACCGTAGTCTGACTACTATGAATATTTCCAAAGAAAATGATGCACTTACTAACGACCATTATTTAGTTATTTTGATATATAATATATAAAATTTAAACAAATAAGATATCTGCATGTAAATGATTTTTTTTTCAAATAGGCAGGTACATGCTACGTATTACATGTCACAGCAAACAGATCATAGAAAATTCGTATTTGAAATGCTTAACTGATTGTACGTCCGGACATTTAAAAAAACTAATAGATTCCTTTGAGCGTAATTGATGATAATCAGTGATTACTTGTTATTCTCAGGATCAGGTTAGGCGAAACTTTTTACGCCGGGAGAATCTCTCATATCAAAAATGGTTCACGAAAAGGCCTTAAAGGCGGTTTAAAGGATCCGACAGACCCTTAGACATGGACTTTTTTTAGAATCGTCAAGTCTTGAGTAATATAATTTAAATTTAGAATAAATAATGTATATTATAGTTAATAGTTTCCAGGGAAAACGAATATTATACAAATTTATTCAAAGTTATTCTAATTTAAATTTATAATGTTATATTAGGTATTTATTCAACCATCATTCAAATTAAAAATACCTGCCCTATCTCATTAAACCTTCATACAACATCACGTAGGTAATATTCACGTAAGTCGCTCTGTTAATTCGATAATAAACTCTTGGTAATTTAATTCCTTTAGGTAGAAACATAATGATATTACACAGCTCAAGGTCATCTTTTTATTCATTGCTTTAGTTTTAGAATAAAATACCTTTAAAAGTAAAAAACGTTACACGTGGGTATAATACTACTATGAATTCAGTTCTCATATTAAAAAGGTACTTAATCGTTACATTCTTACTTTTTATTTAACTTTACCTAATGTAAACTGGATTATTTATCCTTTTTCATTGTCCCAATGCTGGACAGGGATATCTTCTCATAATGAGGAGGTTTTAAGACTATCGTCTACCACGCTGCGATGTTTTCCTTTACCATTATAAAGCGACATTTAATTTTCAATTTATAAACCCAAACCTAAACCAGATTGCAGGTACGGTCAATTGAGAGTCTTTGTGTACGAATTCTTTTGTTTCCAACGCCAACTTCAATCGGTACATCCGGCGCTGGACAAGAGCCATTCTTTAAAGTTTCGTATTCATTAAAGTGAAATCATTGTGTTATCCTTTTATATTTCAATTCAAATCAGGATTACATTTTTATAACAGTACTTGTAGAGAATCTTTTTGTCCATGAACCTGCTATGAAGTTGTGTAAAGCCTAGTAAAAAAAGTTTAAAAAAAAAGGCCACAGAAAAATATTGTTTTGTCATTGGCATATTTGTTTGGATTTATTTTATTTACAAATTACAGCGTGGATAACTAAAGAATAATTTTTTTCTAAGTCTAATTAGAATAAACAATATTGTGGGTCTTATTTAGGAAGTTTTTATTGGTAGAAAGATTGGTTGTCATAATGCTTTTGGAATAATGTTTAGAGCCTTTCAAGAAGTCAACTTAGTTTAGAGGCAAATGCAGCGAATAAATTTTTTTTTAGTAGGCATTACATATAAAGATTTTACAACTGTTCCAATAATTGAGTGTTTTTTAATGACCCTGTTTTGTCGATGGTTAAATCTATTTTATAACGTATGTCCCATGAAAATAACAAACTTCGCAAAACTGGTGATTGTGCCTATTCATTTAAGTAGATAGTATGTTCTCGCAATATTATTGTAAGAAGCAGTTTCTGTACTCTTGTGCAACTGTATTGTACCGTCAGCTACTTGATTCGCTTTTTGCTTTATTGTTATAACAATAGAGTTCACAGGAATGCATCGATTTTATTGTAGGTCACTGACTGCGTTGAGTGTCGAAATTGTTTAGGTAAATCTGGAACTTACGTGTTTAATTTGCAATGCTACTACCACTGGGTAAATAAAGTAAAATTTAAATTGCATACCACATCAGCGGTTATTATGAGTATTTATATATAAATAATTTATATTTATGCTCATGCTTACACCGACGTTTTTCTTAGACATAACAGATTTAGGAAATTAAAACGAACAAAATGCTATATTTAACTTGATAACTGCTCTTGACGTTAACGCGTATACGACAAGATTTTTATACCATTCCGCTTCTTAATGTCCTAGTGTACCTAAATTACGATATTTCATTCCAATATTGAAAAAAACTATTATGTAATCATTTATTCATAGTTAAATTGATGATAAAAGTTTATGTCGCTGTTATTTGTACAAGCTGAAATAACTCACACATGAGAACGTCATTCAAAATAATTTCCATCACTTATCTGACAAACATTTAAATTTGAATATGATGAGGTATAGTAAAGCTTTAGTGTTGTAATTTAATAAAATACTAAAATAAATTGCACTTAACATTATTTAACTTAACATTATTAATAAAAAAAATTATGCTTATTTTCTTCAGGTAAAATATTGCAACATACGATATTCAAATTTTTTTGGTACCTACAGCCATTTTAAATTACATTTTTATAAATTGTTTACCGTACTTTTAATATGTTAATGACATAAATTATGCCATAATTTTTGCATAACTCTCTACCTTGTCAGATTTATATTAATCGATATTATATTCTTAATAATATAGATTAATAAATTTCAAACAATACAGTTTATTTGTAAACCGACTATGTTTGCTTATCTGTGGTTGTTTGTTTTTCAAAAATAAATTGTATGTCGCGTGTTATTGTATTCGTATCGTATTATCGTACCAGCTGTTTGATTTTTACAGTACGCTACGTCAATGAGAAAATCTAAAGAAAATGAATAGAAATAGTAGTAGAAAAATTACGGAATTTCACGATGAGCATTGCTGCGCGGGAAATGGCATCGGTAATTTCCGTCGCTCGTCTTCACTGCGCTTGCGCGGTGAAAAAATGGTGCAGCGATCGCCTTTAACTACTAGAAAACTAATTCCCATAATCACGGAAAACATAAATCAAAAGCGAAGCGATGGCTCCCGTTTACCGGAACCTAGCCATCGCCCTCGAAGCCACGTAAGTAACGATTACTTGGTCTTTACATGGAACAATTACAATAACACTCACTGATCAAAGGAAGCAATGTGTACTTTTAGTATGCAACTATGTATAGTATTATGCGCCGTATGGGATTAGTATACGTCCATTTTGTATTTTATTTGTAAACGCATTCCTATTTTATGTATAATATAAAATAATCTTGAGCATCGTAGTATCAAGGCCATTTTCATTACTTAATCATAATAGCCCTATGGTTTTAAAGATTACCAAACGTGTATCATATCAAATATGTTTTATTTCAGTCATTCAATTCAAACAGTCAAATTAAACCCAAAAAGTCCTGTTTAAAATCGCCCGAAAGCCCGTACATGGATCGAAAATTGAGTATGACTGATTCTGCACATACTCCACCGGGTTCTCCGGAAGATCTACCAGATGACGAATCTCTTCACAGTTACGGAAGTGCAGCCACGGCAGCTTCTATTGAAGCTGGCTATGCACCATTTAATGGAACTACATTCAGTGGTAGATCCATGCGATATGTCCTACATTGTTCGTCTCATGCAGGTCTTTCAGGCGAAGAGTATCTCACCCCTACCCAGAGGGCTCAAAAGCAGATTCGACGCCTTAAAAGTCTTCTTAGCCAAGCTAAGAAAGACTTAGAAAAGAAGGACAGTGAAATCTTTCACTTGACTAAAGAAGTAGTTGAACTCCGCCTATATAAGGCGTCAATATTTTCACCTGATGAAAAGTCAAATTCTAGTGAGATTGTAACAATACGTGAAAGCAACGATGAAGTGGGTATTGATGGAGAAAGTATTAAATCTAAAGAAGCATGCAGACCATTTGATGTTACTGACAGTCCTCTGTTTAAAGATACACCTACAAGAAACCGTAATGAGATGCAAGGCTCCTTCACGGATTCTGGACACTTTGACGATCTCACTAACTCATCATTGCACTCAAAAGAATCGGTGCTAATGCTCACACATGATGCCTCTTGCATGACCGAGGTGCAGGACAGTGACTTGGAACGTCGAAACATGATTGCATATTATGAGAAGAAAGTAGAGGATGTTATTAGGGCTCATGTAGGTGAAAATCAAGAGATGAAAAAATCTCACAACGACAAGGTGGAGGCTCTGTTGCAGAAGTTGGCGGATGTGAATACTCGCTATTGTGAACTGCTGCCAAACTATGAACAGGCAAAAGAAAGAATTCATATGCTGGAGAAACAGTTGGAGGAAGCGAGCAAGCAGCTACAGGATGAGGAAGGCCGGCACCGTGCCATGTACCTGCAGATGTACAACAAGGGAGTTGAAGCTGCTCAATTTGAACTGGGCAAGGTATTTTATCATATTATTGAACCATATTCACTAAATTCACCAAATTCACATTTATGGTGATATGAAAAATGTAGTTAAAAATAATTCTCTACTTGCAAATTAACATACACGTTCCATAGAAAAAAAATTGTAAACAATTGTTTTTAATGAGAAAATGTGAAGAACTGAATATTGAGTGATATTTACAAAACTGTCTGAACTGTAGCTAAAATTACTGCAGGAATAGGTTTTTCTACTTCTAATTCAAAAATTATATCAAACATGTAGCTTAATTTGTTTTAGTATATCGGAGAATAACAAAATTCTCCAGATGCATAAATCAAAATATTATGTTATACTCATAGCAAACAGATTTCACAAAGACACTTCATGCCTTATTAACCAACATTGAAGAGCTTGGTGGCATTAAATTTCCTCCAAATCCTCTCTTAACTGAGGGTTAAACTGATAACTATTGCAGGGTCAACATTACCTTTATTGGTCATAGTGTATTTTTGTCTAGGATATATAAATTTGACTGGTTACAGGAAGGAGACAATGAAGACAAGAGCCACCTAAGCAGAGTGTCAGTGGAAGAACTACTGGAACAATTGCAAATCACCCAGACGGAGCTCGAGAATGTCAGGGTAAAAATCTTCAATAACATTAAGCTTATGTTCATATTGTAATATTTCCTTGCTAACAAAAAGATATATCATATAAAAATTTACATTTACTGTTCCTTAACTTGAGTAGACTGCTATAAATGAAAGATTGATTTTTCCAGTACGCTAACATCTTCCTGTTTGTGTTATTTTCAATTTTGAAAACATACGGTACTGTTTAAATTAGTAAAGGCTCATCATTGACTAAATTGAATAACCAAAGCGTCATGCTCATTTAATTGAGTGACAAGCATGTAGCGGCAATTAACAGAATCGGCTTTAATATGTAGTGCATTACAGGATACGGCATTCACAGCGGACCGAACAGCAAAGTCACAAGTACTTCTAAGTGCAAAGGAGGCTGTTTCTTTATGGGTCCTAGGAGCTCGAAAGGTTGGAATCTTACACCCAACAGGCGTCATTACTAAAAAATTACAATTGTTTATATTTTATTCTCTTATACTTACACGAGGCTTAAACGCACAGGTTACCATTTTGCTATGTAGAAATTTTGGTGTAGTAACTTCAATCATATTACACAATTTTATTACTAATAACTTTATGTAATGTGATAGTTGACATGTTGCATGCGTGTACTGTATTAGCGTTTTTTTTTGTTACAATTGTTGAAAATCTAAAACTATAATGTCACCATTAATTATCCCAACTATGTTTAATGTATTGCAAATTTAAAAATTACCAAATTGGGTAGTGACAACAAACTGGAAACAGCTTCATCACGTTTAGAAGTATAGTTCTTTAGTATCAGACAAAGAATATGATCATTCCATGCCATGCATCTACTGGCACAAAACTTGTAAATAAATAATCAATTCATGCAATATGTCTCTTTTGAGGAATATGGGAGGTGGTGAATCTAAATTAATTAACCGGTGAGGCTACCTGTAATCATTGTTCTTTTAAGACAAATTTAAGTAAAATTTATTGTATAAATATTGTCAGATCTAAGGGTTTGGTTGCATAATTGTGTTATTAACAAACTCATTAATAATCTAAATCAATTTATTGCAAGGTAATGTACCTAATAGTTGGCCATTTATATTACAAAATAAATATTGCTTATGCTTGATCGTCTAAATTTAGAATGTAGAATACAATTTTAACTGGTTAAAAAAATCTGCATGTTGGGCTAATTCATTATAATAATCACCATCATTTTGGATTCAAATTGATAATAAATGTTCGGCATATTAGTGTAGAGTGTAGATCATATTATTGCGCTTTTTTAATAATTAATAACATGTCTGAAATGTTTACCTATTATTATAAATAGGATTAATGTTAATCAAATATAGTTAGTCCATAACAATGATGTTGTGTAATATAATTATTATACTAGTACAAGTGGATTAGTAGCACTTCCAATCTGTAATCTCCGCCGCTATAGTTTATTTACATAACTATATTTCAGGTCATTCGGTCCAGTGACTTCTGACAACTTGCTAACAAAAAAATTATAATAAAAAACTACTTGAAATAATGTAACTTTTAACAATAATCTTATACTAACCTGTCTCTGAGTACTTTTTAGCTTTGCATGAATTTATTTGAAACAGCCTCTTTTGGTTTTGGGTAATTTGTTGCTAAATATTTTGTAATTAAACAAAAAAATAACCGGTTTTATCGTATTACCGTATAAAAATGATGGTTTATTATATAAGTTTCATATCATTCATATGTGATATTTCGCCATCATATTTCATTTCATATGAAAAAAGATGACGATATACCGTGATCTTAATTTCTAAATTTTATAACCGAAATGCAAATGGTACAAGTATGCTTAATATAACGGAATGGAACAACACTGGTGCAGGCTTTTAATTTATTTTGCATCGTGTGCTTTTATACATTTTTCTCAAATAACCTAATTTTGCACATTGAAAAATAAATTCTGAATATTTTTGGCATGATATGAAAATATAATAATCGTTGATAGTTATGCAAATTAACACAAAATTTCAATGGTTTAAAGTGCCTCTTAGCACAGTCGAAACAAGAGGTTGCCCAGTACAGGCATTGCCGTTTATAATCTGTTAGACAATACATCCTTTTGCCTGCAGTTTCCTCCAAAATGCTTTAGGAAATTTAAAATGAAAACATTCTATTGATTATAAAATAAATCTGCATATATATAGATGCTTTTTTATTATCAATGAAAAATCAATTTCAGCCCTTATAACATTTTTTTATTTACAATGCAATTTTCACTGCAGCCCGCATTTTTTATTTAAAAAAAAAATTTGCTACATAGTGATAATCATATTTACATTTTTTATTTAGCGACGATTTTATTTCCAGGCGATGTACCGTCGCATAGTCGAATCGCAGAAGGGTGCCAAATCCAACGTGGACCCCGAAGTGACACTGCAGTTCCTAAAGTCGGCAATCTACTATTTTCTCACCGATCCCGAAAACCATCAAGGACATTTGAACGCAATCGAAAATATCCTTGGCTTTACGGAGGCGGAGAAGAATAATATACGCAAAGCGAGAGCGACGTAGGGAGACCGCTGTGACCGTGTGATATGTCCTTAATACAATTGTATTTGTTACTTAGTTAGATAATAATTGTTGCATGACATTAAGAAATTAGAATAGATATAATCTACAATGGGGTGCACATTATTTTACCTGCGTAATGTACATTGGGTTTCGTCAATAGCAAGGTTATATATGCACGACAATTTATTTATCCAAGGTGATTGTTATATCTCGGGACTCGTCTACTTTTTGGCTCAGGGTTTTAAATCGAATTTATTTTATAGACGCTATTATCAATTTGTGATTTTTATGTAGTTCATAAGCGCCAAAGAAAAACATTCCTTCATTTGTGCAATTTTGACTTAAGATTTATGATAAGTGTACAGTGAAACTACATTTGTAGTGACCATTATATTAAATGTTTTTTTTTTCTGTTATTTTCTTATTTTTCGATATTTTCTTGTTTTGTTTTGCATGGTTTTATAGTTTATGTAGCATTACATAAAAAAAGTATTATTATAGATAGTTGTAGGATTTATAATTATCAATTTTATTTTTAGTTTCAATAATTTTGGAGATAAATTTTGTGCGACCTTTTAATAAAATTTATTAGTAGAATCGAATAAGCACTATTCCGGTGCCGTCCGCGTTACGCATACAAGGTTTATCTTCATTCTATATTGGCGTCCGCATAGTCGATAATGCATAATTATCTATCTTGCCACTTTAAAAGCTACATCTGTGATTAGTGTCTTCATAATAATATTTTTGCATAATAATATCATAATCATGCTTTTATATTTACACTATTACAACGTTATCATTAGTGTATCGTTTCTGATCACAATTTTTAATGTTTTTAGTATATTTTTATGTCGCCGTCTAATACAAAATACAATGAATTTGTAAAAAATTAACACCACGTGGTCATCGTATATTTATGCAAGTCTTAACCTGTGTCCTAATATAGTTTAAATAACTTATTTAGTTGATCACAAAAGGTTGTAATTATTGCATTCCACTGCCTGTTTTTAATTATTTTTTTTGTATTAAAAATAAGCAAGCTCCCAATCACAAATAATTTTAACATGGACCTGTGCAGTTTTGACTCAAAACGGCTTCGATATTAAAAAAAATAATTCCCTCGGTAAAATTAAGTGTACTCACCGAAAAAATGATTACGTAGGCGAGTACGTGTTTGCCCTACATGTAGTGACATAAAACAGCAAGCTAAATTATGAATAAGATTAAAGGACAAATAGTGTAATAGAGAAGGGGTCTTCGCTTTGTCATATTGCGAACAGGATTTCCCATCATCCACAGAATAATGTATCTACTTAATGCTAAGTTAAACAATGGTGCCAGCGGGGTGTGCCTTTTTTTTGTTGTGATAGGTGATTTTTTGAGTTTTTATTTAT
>DWEM01002174.1:0-12536 GCA_018245935.1 Agara belti belti
GTTCGCTTATTTCAAGTATGGTAGGTCGGTTTGTAGCAACTAAGTTCTGCTGATTTCAATACGTTAATTTGATGTCCATTCAAATGATATCGTTTTTTGTAAATTATTATTATTATTGCTATTGTATATGTACTTCAAGGTTATATTTCACAAGAAACAACTTTACTAGAAAAGTATTTCATGTTTATGATTTCACTGAAACCGATATAGTTTGAATTGTAATTAACTTTCATAGCAATGTAATGTAATTTACATATGTTGGAATGTTGGAACTAACGATAAATTTCAATATAACTGCACGATTCCGATCACGACGGTTAAGTTACGATACACTATTGTTGGCTGTGTGCAAATACATTCTTAAAACCATTAAAATAAGTACATAGAGGCAATTAAAGAATAAAATGGGTTCAACGACCTTTCAATAATCGATATAAATCATATTAATTAATGCATAAACATACCTTCACTGCTGTTTTATTTTCATTTGGAAAGAATAATGGGAATGTTTACTTTTATTACTAACTATAGAGTGTTTAAAATATGTATCCATGTTAAATCATGAACGATATATGTCTAACGTAAAGCTTAGTTTGAATTAAGCTCTACGTTAGATCATTATTGATATAACTCTTTCCGACTTAGAAAGTTCCGTATTTAACTGTCTAACAAACTAAATTAACTTTGTTACAAACGAAACTAAACCTTTCACGTTACGTGATCATTGTAACTAGGGCGTATTAATCATTATTCAAAACGTATTTTTTCCACGACATCTATTTAAAATTCAATATTGCCTTTCGTTTAATTTTAACATGCATTAGAGAAATACTTCAAGAGCGTGTTTATTAATTTGGTCCAAATTATATGTTGCAGTAATTTGTAAGTTGCCAGTATCAAATTAATATAATCATGTATCTTCCTTAGCTAATTGCAGCAGACTATCTTTACTTTTTTCCATAATGCGCAAATGACATAAATGTCAAAAGGTCATTCACATCCTATCATTTTCCTAACTTCAATGACAAAACAGCATTTATGCAAAGTGCTCAAATATTTGTTAGCAGATAATGTTTATTATTCAGTGTGTGACTAGACAACTTTATTGAAAATAGACATTTAATATTCAGATATCCGCTGCCGGGTCGAATTACTTTTACAATATGCTTACCATTTATTTAAATTATGTTACAAACATTATCATAATTTGAACAGGAACAGACTGAGAATGACGAAATATAGGTAAGTAACAAGTTCTTATGTTAATGAACTTAATTTTTTTTGCATAATCCAATGAAATTGAGCTGCTAATAAGTTAGAAATTTTTATAGATTACGTTAGCAAATTAATAAATGTAAATATGGTTACTCGTAATTATAATAAATGGTATACTATGTACCTACTGATATACTATAAATATTATAAAAAAATTACAGTCGAATTGAAAACCTCCTCGTTTTTGATGTCGGTTAAAAAAAAGCATTTCGTGTATAACATTCATTCTCATCAGAAATGACGTTATTATTTTTTATTGCTTAAAAGTGGAATGGTAAGATTTGTTATTTTATTTCCATTTCATCCTAAGTTAATCACAAGAGACGCAGAAGTCGGAAGTCAAAAATCCCATTAGCAATCACATCATTATCATAACGATACTACGTTCGAAGCGACGTGAAATAAACGCATTGTGCATTAATTACGTCGGCACGTGGACTACTAATTAGCGAATATAAACAACTAAGTAAGTCGTAGGAAACATCTTTGATGACGTTGTAGATGTATTGGCTACACTTATCCTTTATTATGACAACAAATCCGATAGGTATTTATTTTTAAATAAAATTAGAACAGTTCCGCATATTGCTTATTCCAAATGATATGTACAATGAAATGCCTGAGTTATGGTAACCGGACCGCTGATAAACGTACGATATGATACTCATTTAGACATTTGTATTACATGTTTGTCCTGGGCGGGAATCGAACCAACGATCTCCGGTTTTGCAGTCCGTTTTTCTAACGTCTAGATCAAGAGGCTAGTCGTTAGAAATTTTTCTCACTATTTCTATATAAGGACGGTTATGTATTTATGAGTGGGTTCGCGCAGCTGCAGACAGTAAAACAATTACAATTGATTGCATGGAAAATTTTATACATTGCGTTTTTAACCAGATGTTTGAAATGAGATGAGTGATTTAAACGAAACATATTTTACACACAAAATAGGTACTTGCTTATTAAATAATAACTACTTCATCATCTATTCCTAATAAATTCGCTACAATTTTTTTGTGTCCCACTGTTGGGCACAGGTTCATTCCAGCAACTGAGGATTGGAGCATACGGCCTGAGTAGACCTGTGAGAAACGAGACGTAAAGTAATTATAACTACTCTGGAACTTGGTTCTATATGACCAGGATTTATTAACAAGTTATGTAGATGTTTAGTCATAGAGTTATTTTAATAATTTGAAAATAGAAAATGGTTTTCTTCTTTAATTTTCTTTGTCTATGATTTATCTATGTCACACGCCTTAGTTGTTAAATAAATATGTTATCTGCGTCTTCTACTGTTCTTGGTAGATATTTAAAGAGGAAGAGGTTTTGATGTTTTTTTATGTACGATTTACATACTTTATGTTGATAGTATTAAAGAAAAGGATGCGCATAAAGTTGCTGTAAACTGAACAAAAACAAATTAAAAAAAATTTCACATGAATGTAAAGATAGCTAAGTAACTTAAATGTAGGATAAAAGGTAACTAGCAAGACATTGGCTTACGCTACAATTGACGCAAGGTTGTCTCTGGCGCGTGTGATGTCTGCTCAAGATTCATCGTACGTTGCCAATTATTGGTGAGGTCAGGAGCTAAGTACCTCCTCACCACAGATACTTGTTCGTAACAAATTGACTAGTGTTTTGACTGCGAGCAACTAACTCACTGAAATGAAAATGGGTTGTTAGTTTCGTAGTGTAATTTCTATGTTATTTGTGATAAAAAACTGTGGTTGCATAAATTATTTATTAATTTAATATGTGCTAATTGAATGAAGAAATGCTCTGATTAGCTCAATTTAAATCTATTAAGATACTAGGGGCTAGCGGTATTGCGGGGCGTAATTATACAAAAGATACAATAATTTCTTTTGGCAATTAAATTTACCTTTATAATTTTCTACCTCTTAAACAAATTTTAAATGAAGATTATCTCCATAAATAACCCATAAAAAAATCATACGCAAGTCAATGGTACTTTTAGTACGAAAATTAGAATAAACCGAATATTATAAAATAAAAAAATGTATTTTTTCTATTTCATAAATATTTCCATATTCAAATTGCTTAGAATTAGATTAGGCTTTCTAAAAGCCAATTAAAGTTACTTTCGAATTATCGAATTGCTGTTCTTGGGTGAGAATCGAACCCCCGACATTCGGTTTAGCAGTCAGTCTCTGATCACTAGACCAAGAGGTCATTCTTGCAATAAAAATTATTGATATTGTCGTTGTCCGGTTCCTGATCTATTATTATTGGGTAACCGAAATTGGGCAAGCATAAACATCGACAGCGTGAACCAATCGATCCGTCGCGATCTATCGAGAGATGTAACGCGAGATTGCGTTCTGTCTTTGGGCACTTCCGTTCTTGCCCAATTTATAATTGCTCGTGACATGCGACACAAGAACATTTTTAATCAGATAAATATCAAGTCGTTTCAATATCAGACGGAAGGAAAGCTAACTAATTACGAGTCTCTAACATATTATTCACGACCTGTTAGAGCGAATGCAAAAGGTTTAAGCATTACTATAAAAATAAAACGAAAAGAACAAGATTTTATTTCGCGTCTCGAGATAAATAGCTTGTTCTTTTAATTTGATAACTCATTCTTGTACCGATTAACAATCGTTCGGATTAGTAATCGTGAGTAAAAAAGAAAAAACAATGCAATATTTTGTTATTCCAGTCTGCCATTTATTGCTAACATACATATGTTCATATAAATTGACTAATCAGTATCTTATGTTTCTAATTTTGGTAAAAACCGGATACATTCCATCATTCGTTCAAGAACGAATTCCAGCATTTAATTCAAATCACCGGTCCCATTCACTGCGTATGTGTGTGACGACCGCAGAATGCTATTGTAATCGGATTCCGTATTATAATCTTGTTGGCATATTGTCGCGTGCTGTCCACTCGCCGCTGTCGCCGGACTGACCCCAGATACCGGAGGACAACAGATACCGGGCCTGCCAGTGTAACACCAGCTCCGATGTACCTAACATGTGACGCAACACGAAATTAGTGAGCCTTTTTCAACAGATAAGAAACCATTAAGTAACTTTTTTATTGTAAAATAAACTTGCTTTTGACCACGAGTTCACCTGTCGATGAGTTATACGTATCCAAGCAAGTGTGCGAGGCGTGTGAAATCAACCAATCCGCACTTGGCCAGCGCGGTATAATATGGACTCAAACCTCGCTATGAGACGAGACTTGTGTCCAGCAGTTTAAGAACAAAAGCTAACAAATCCATCGATATAAATAAAATGTTATTGGTAAGCACTGTTGCCATAATAGGCTCATTAAACCCACAGAACAATCTAAATATTGCGAGGCATCGTCGATTTTAATAGACTCGGCGAAAGTGTTGTCATAGCAAAAAAATATTCCTGTTTTTCTCAACTTTGACTGGAGTTGGTAACAATGACTGACGCAAAATCGATATCGCCCACAAATATTTTTTTGTTTGTATCCAATCATTATAGTAAAGCGCTTTATCCGTTGTTATACTTAATCCTGCAGTCAAGGGAGACAAATATTATTGGCCGATCTGTTCTTTGTTGCAATCCATTCATATTTTCTAAATCAAGTCTGTAACAGCGGACCTTATTGCTTTCGCATTTGCTGAGAAAGACACGTGTCTTTCAATCCGCAATGTACTGAAATGTAAGCGTGTACACATTGAAACAACGTATGAAACGAAATTCTGACGAAATTCAATTCACGTCGATTAGTTAGCAATAAAACATGTTTGTGGTTGCCCGCTTGGCATTTCTAGTGCAGTGAACATAAATTTCAATTTTAATTAAGTTTCTTTTTCGAATTAGATCGCAACTAAGCGTGCGTAGTAGACAATGTGAATGCAATCGAAGCCCTGCAAGTGGAGCAGCAAGTGGCATCGTATAATCAGGTCAGTAACGAATAATGATTAATCGACGTTTTTTCTGTGCACCATCCATCCAACCGTGGACTCCTTGTTTGAAATAACCGACAAAAACTAGGAGCTCGCGGCGTGAAGGTGAAATGATGAATAAAAAAAAATGTAATCTTATACAAACAGAACTGGCAACATCGGATTTTGTAGGGACATTGCGCGGAAACTGGGGGAATTCGAGAACGGCGCAAATAGTCCTCCAACACATTGGCGACTTCTCAGATGTTGCAAATGGCGACGACGACGGTAACCACGTACCATCAGGTGGCTCATATGCCTGATTGCTCGGTTGAATTATAAAAAAAAAGCTGAATCGGTAATAACCGGTATTGCCTGTTCAGTTTTGTTTTTGGGTTACTACAGTAGATACCGCGATTCGGCTCATTGATTGATGTATTTTAGACAAAATTTTTAAATTGCCTGATCCTACAAGTGTTTCTATTTAATACCAATACTAAACTAAAAAATAGCTTGCTCATTAGATTTTTTAGTACGGTTGTGTTGATTACATGCATGTAGAAGTAAAAGTTTTGGATTCGTAATCGGTGTAGGTGTTGGTATTTCAATCAGTTCGTACTTCATTATTGTTGAACAAAAGATATTGGAGAACAGTTACTGGTCGTTCTGGTATGAATCAGTCGAGTTCAGTGGGTCAGCGCGAGTGCCCCGGCCGGTTGTGCGTTGTCGGGCTCAGTGTGTGAGCTGTCTTATACCCGGCGCCCACTACAGCTTTTCGTCGTCTGATCGAATGCTATTAAGACATGGGAATTCGCACACTGAAACCGCGTTGCAATAGGGTAAAAAAGTTGCGCCGCCCGCAGACCTTTATAATGCACGCGCTAATAGGTTTTAAGTGTATCAGATTATAATATTGCCGATAACAAATCGGTGAATGATTATCATGATTTTTTTATAACAACATTAAAATCGGTGATTGTGTCAATAGTTACTTTGTACGAATCGTTCTAAATTAACAAGAGTACAACGGTATTGGGTTGTCAATTCTAATCTTGGATACGCTCGCACTGTCAGCTTGGTGAACTTGGCTGCTGAGTCCGGCGGTCGTGGATTCAATTCCCGTCCATGACAAACGCGCATCTAATGGCTATGAGTATTCTTTCTATGTCTGGCTGTAAATTATCTCTAAACCATACGTATTATAATCATGATTCCTGTTATTTAGGTATTTGCACCGATGCAAGTAATTGTCAATTTAATATAGTAACAATAATAATTAACCTTATTCATGAAGGCATGATGAACTAATCAACATAACAATACAATTTGTTTTCAGCCATTATATAGCTTTTGTCCCAAAATGTTACAAAAACAACAAAACACGCTTAAAAAACTTAGCTAGTCACTATTATTATTCCTTGTAGAATGACAGTTTAAATATAAACTTGAAGTGATAAGCTATTCATGTCAGTTTATACTTTATTTCATTTGGAATTCATTGAAGAAATATGCAAAATTTCTTGTTCAAAATGCACCGTAAAGTAATCATTGCATAACTACCTACCTGTTTGTGCAACATTAAGATTAACATCGAAATGTTAGCGAAACACCGGAAGCTAATTTGTTAGTTGTGTATGAAAAAAATTAAATTAGTTTATTATCTATGATATAACACGCAGTTTGTAAACGAATGCTTCACATACTATCACTTCATATTGCAGAAAACGTTAATAGTTAAGCATATTTATTGCTTTACTTTTCTTTGTAAATCTCTATGAAACAATTAAATAGCCTAAATCTGCGCGACCGGGAATAGAGTGCGGAACATTGCGCAGCGGTACGACCTGGTGAATTTTGACCAAATCGTAGTGAAATGCTTATATATACTTAACTAGCTTTTGCCCGCGAGTTCGTCCCGCCCCCGCCGCAAAAAAATGTATTTACATTATATTAGAAACCTCAAAAATAACAGTATTTCTCTACTATATAATTGATGTTATTATACATGTAAACCTTCCTCTTGAATCACTCTATCTGTTACAAAAACCGCATCAAAATCCGTTGGGTAGTTTTAAAGATTTAAGCATACATAGGGACATAGGGACAGACAGAGAAAGCGACTTTGTTTTACACTATGTAGTGATATGGCATCACATATCCACGGAAAAACATGATTCAGTTGAATAAGCGATTTAGATGGCCTTACGGACGCAGTAACGGCATGAGGTGAAGAAAATAAATTCTTTTGCCCAGGCAGAAGCAGGTACAGATTATATCAACACAGGGTCAATTATGTCAATACTTTTATGTGTATCTGTTTCTTATTGCTTACTCGATACCGTAATCTTTACAGACTTATCGCGGGAGATTAATAACCAAATGAACATTTAAAAACATTATATGATCGTATTCGGCAAGTAACACGTTCATTTCCAATCACTTATGACTCATGATACGTTAAACATGTCTTTATATCGGGCTCGCGGCAATTACTGAGAGTTTAGCATTCTGTAGCAAGATCTTGGTCACAATTATCAACACAATGGCACTGTTGGTAATGACAATTTTTTGCCCTAATAATTTCTTTAACACGCAAAAGTGTCATATCTCAACAATCGCCGTGCCAAATTAAACCTTAATTGCACGTGTCAGAGTCGTAATTGGTTCGCGGGTCGATTGGCTTTTTGTGTTTGTAGGCAAGCTGCTCGCGCCGTGATTTATGACGATTAGAGTTGATAAGAATAGGACAGATCTAAATACCTTTTCATTGCGTAGGTAGGACAATCATTATTAACATACTGGGTTACCGGGTGCGGTTATATACAAGCTTAAAAGCGATTATAAATCAAACATAAGATCATCTTTGTCTTTACACTCTGCTCTTCAAATAATTTTTATCAAAGGTATCAATTGATCTGAAACAAAGACCAATTAACGATATGCAGAACTGAAAAAGAAATACTCATATTTAAATAGGTTTATACATGCGTGGAGTTGCGTTAAGCTATAATTGCTATCGATACTCTTATCAGATGATATGCGGATTTAACATATACAAAGTACGTGCCTGATGCATCGAGTAATGCATTACGAGATAAGAATCGCAGAAACGAAATAGACGTAGACGAGGTGGTTCGAAAAAATATACGACATACGAGTTGGTAACACGAAGATTCATTATGACACTTAAAAGTAAACATAATGCTGGGTCAACACCGCAAAAAAATTGTTAACTTTTGCCATCAACGTGTTGACAACACAAAAGTTGGCAAATTTCTGTTCAGTGGAGACCTAGCATTACGGAAACTTTTGTCACTAACACGTGTTGGCAATACAAATATTGTAAATTTTTTTGCGACGGAGATTCGGTATTAGAGCTATTGAAATATTAACATCTTCGGAAGTGATATTAGCTGTACTCGATCAAGCAGTGGATGATTTGTGTAATGCACGCTCGAAGAACGTTTTGAAAGACGATTTGGAAGTACACGCATGAACCATTGCGTAGCGCTGATCTTAATAATCGTTAAATATGTACAAAGGCTACTTCTCAGACAATAAAACACAAGAAAAAGATACTAGCCAAACAAAAACATCTGACAATTAAATATACGAGCCCAGTAATGTTATATGAAAGCAATTTGAACATTTCATTAAAAATTTTTAAAATTTGAATATATCCGTCATTAATAACCCTGCTTCTTCTGTATTTGTACAAGAATGTCAGATCTATGTAGATGTAAGGGTAAGAAAAAAGACACTCTGGCCATTTCAAATATTAGAATAATATTATCTCCTCCTTTGTTCGCAATACCGCAGTTAAACAGACCAAGGCTGATAAGATTTACAATGAACGGCTGTCGTCCACATTACGTGGTATTTGTTGACTCTCCGTTGTGTGGACACGATCTATGAATATGTTTTACATCTACAGCAGTAACTGGGTGAATATGTTTCAAATCATTAGATTACAGTGACGATATCTATAAAGAAACGAACAAATATAATCTGAATCCAAATAATCTTGGAGCGAAGGCGTTCAGCGGTTTCATTCTCAATTACAAAGGTACACGCACTAATATGGAATGTACGAGTATAGGGGCATTTTCCGAATTGTGGTAAAATCTCTGCTACATAAAGCTGTAGAGCAATGAAAGTAGAAAACTGAATCCGAACCGCACGCTCATATATCCGAGTAATAACATAACAGAGACCATTTCTCCATAGATTTGCTTTGGCCATATATTTTCCTGCGTTCATTGCGTAAATTGTAGTATCGAGTTGCACTTTCTAACGCGCCGTGGTTTTCCAAGCTTTGCGTGTTTGTTTAAGTCATGTCCAATAAATGGTGCTATGATTTTATTGGACGAATATCTCATTTCATTTGTAGAGTATGTATTTTGCTTGCGTTATTTTAATGGTTCGCGGTCGTCAGGTAGAGATCATTCTATGCGATAAGGCTGCCTTCTGTGTGCACTGTCGTTTGTTTACTTTTGTACTAGCTGTTACATCTATCTATACATATAAATAAAATTGAAGTGCTTGTTAGTAACAGTTTTGTAATGAGTGCATCTGTAAGTGTATATCGCGGACGAATCTGCTAATGCAGCTAGTGTTAACATGGACGAAGGAAAAAGTCAAAATGTCCAGTGCTAATTGAGTGGAAATGCTAATGTATATCTCTACTGTAAGCATCGAGTAAGAAAATGTGTTTTAAAAATGGCGGGATGACCTTGCACTGGCTCGCCTGCCGCTCGTCGGCGCACCTCCACCTCTCGCCGCCGAGTTGGCCGTGAACGCCGGCACAGTTGTCTCTGTGTTCCGATGTATTTATAGAACGAATGATAGGCGCTTACACTTAACAGGAAATAATATTTACTTTGTTTAAAAACAATATTGCTCCACCGCCGGACACCGGTCGCCTTTAAGCAAAAAGGCCATGCTTGCAAACTGCGAATTGGTAGGCTTCACACGTCAGAAAACATATCCTTTATATTCTCCGAGGTGTGCTGATTTCTTCACACTGTCTTACACCGGAAGAATGATATTCGTAAAATTGTATGTGCATGTCAGTATTTCAACCCAGACCCTCTGAGCCGGCGCACTGAAGTTCAAACCACTAGGCTGCCACCGTTCATACCCGCTTATCTATTTGAAAGCTTTTATTAGGATCCGCCATTTTTGTTTATACTGGTACAGTTTGCGTTGTTTTCGGATATTATTTAACGGTAAGTCAGGTGCAATTCGGGATGTAAGTAATATGGTTATCAAATTCGAATGTAGCTTGAATGTCAACAAAATAATTAAATCACATTATAATATAACGGGAATATCGGCTGTGTTATGTCGCGATATACTCAGATAAGCTTATTTATTTGCCGAGGTGAGCAATTGTAGTGAAAGGCTACATATAAGAGCGACTCAAGTTTTTAAATGTTAAATTATCGTCATCAGCATACGCAGCTTAGTAAAAACTAACCTACTTTGAACTTTTATAAAAAACCTCATTATGTGCACATATTTTACATAATTGGGTGAGATAAAACGTATTAGGTATGTTGTGAGAAAAAACGCACGTTCCAATATCGTTGTGCTGGCTGTTATTTGGACCGCTGTCCTGTTTAGTTTTTTCTATAATAAAAATACTTCTAGTACTAACAAGTCATTGGCGTTCTAAAGGGTTAATGCCATGTTAACATAGAAGTGTGATCGATTAAAAAAAATGGAAATTAATGTAGATAGTGGTATGACGTGAAAATAAAATAAATTCTTTTGACCGTGCGGAAGAAGCTGCGGGTAACGACTAGTATAAAATGTTTATCTTGCAAAAATCTTTATTGTTATGTACAATACTGCGCGCATATTTCCCACGTTGAAGCAATTATTTCGATTCTTATTGAAATTATTGATACTTATCTCGCCGTTCGTGGAATGTTAATAAACAGATGTTATGATGTAAGGAATATATTTTGTTCAGTAATAATAATTATTTACTTAAGTTTAGTTTCCTTACGTACCCAATCGCAGAAGAATCAGGCTTTGTCCACATTAAGGGGCAGCCCTAATTATGTTTAATTATAATAAGATTTATTTGTATTTAAGAAAAATTGTGTTTTCACTCTTGTTAGTGGCCTTTTACGAGCATGACCGTTTTTTTGTGGACAAGGATTCATTTAACTTGCATTACAAACTATATTTAGCCCTTCTATATATAAGTGCAATTAGCTGCCGAGCAAGTTATTTGATAAATGACACTTTGCAGAAGTTCTCTGTAATACAAAAGGCTAACTTTGATCATTAACAAATGTAATTAATTGTAAAGTTTAAGGAGTTCAATTTTAATTTGTTTTTGTTATGATAACAAAGTAATATTTAATCAAAAAACAAAGTTAATAAACGCATAACACTTAACCCGCTGGTTAGTGTTATGAAAATTGTCAAGAAATTTGAATTGGAAAAAATTCAACAACTGAGTTGTGAGATTGGAATTGCTTTAAATTCAAATTCCTTTTCAGGATTTAAATTTAGAACAGTAGTAGTAGAACAGCAGTAAAGTGTCTTAAATTATGGCACTTTGCGTAACCTTTACGCCAAAGGTTTACGGCGTTTGATTAAGCAAATTAGTTTAAAAAAAGAAACAGAACCCGTTTAATCAGCGCCATACAAAACATTGCTGTAATAGTCGAAACTACAAACGAATTCCTAATGAAACAGCTGTATCGGTAAATCGTGACGTAAGGAATACAACTATGGTTGCCACCTTTTTTGCAATTAAAGTACATTGGTTGTTAAAAGTAACAAAAAAAGTACATAGTATCAAAAAATAGGGGACAATATATTTTTCTTTATTGTTATGTTTAAAATTTATTGCTTAAACATATCGATTATTTTTATTGCTTAAACATATCGATTCGACAGCAATCGATAAAGTTACATTTTACGTTTACAAAAGTTCTTACGACCAAACCTTTTTAGATCCCAGTGAAATCAAAACGCACAGAGTTAAAAATTTTCGCGTTCTCATAAAGTATAGAGTATAACCACCAGAAATAACCAAAAATATTTTATTACAAACTAGCTTTTGCCCGCGACTTCGTCCCGCCCACGCCCCCGCAATTCCCGTTGGAGGTAGAATTTCGTAAAATGTGTGTTTAGTTCAATTCGACGTAGCACTACATATATTATTATACGTATGTTATTATACATATAAACCTTCCTCTTGAATCACTCTATGTATTAAAAAAAACCGCATTAAAATCCGTTGCGTAGTTTTAAAGATCTAAGCATACATAGGGATTAGGGAAAGACAGCGGAAAACGACTTCGTTTTATACTACGTAGCGATTACGGGTGGCAAC
>DWEM01002175.1:0-12533 GCA_018245935.1 Agara belti belti
ACGCCAGGTCCCTAACGGGGTAGGCAGGAAGCACCGAGTGCCAAATATCTCTGTCACTACAAACCTGACGTGCTTCGTCTACATTCATCACTCTCTTAATGCATACACGCCAGTTTCGGAGACTACAAAATACAATCGTATTTAAATAAGATGGTATTTTTGACTTGGTCATTTGTTTTACATATACTTCTACTATTGTCATAGAGAAAGAGTCAAGTATAAATCGGATATCTCTACCTGTAATCCATCTTCTCTTTGTTCTCTCACAGCCTTCTCTAAGTCTCTCATCTTTTCTGCCATGACACATTTCGATGTCTTCCTTACACTGCGTCTGACAGGGAAAAACTCTGTGAGTTTATGATTACTGCTGCCATTGACAACTTTAGCGTCTACTTTTGCACACTTTTCGATTGGTGGTGGGGAAGGGGGCTGTTCCGTTTTGGGGCTTTTGAGTTCCTCTTTGAAATACTCTGTTAACTTATGGCTCTCGGCGGCGCGGGCGGCGGCTCTTGCCGCCCTCGACCTGATATTGTTTCCATTTGTCATATTTGTTATGCTACCATTGCTATTCTTCAATGGCTTAGACTTTGGTTCGGCTTTCTTCAGTGCCGGCTCCTCTGTCGATTGTTCATTTTCAGTTTTGATGGGTGATGCAGTTATAATTCTAAAACAAATTAAATTTGCATTGTGTCCATAAAAAAATATTGTGAGATACTGACAGGAAGTGTCCCACAGTGTACCAAAGAGGTGAATTTTTTTTTCAATCATATCACACTCAACCAAATAAAAGAACACTCTTATAATATGAATATTTATATGGAATTTTAATAGTGCAAGTGTCTAAACTGATCTGGCAGTGTAATGATTGTCTTTTGGATGCTTGTTTTGCACTTATTTACATGGCAAGCATTCTTATTTGTATTGTAACTATTTAATAAGGATGAAATTGCATACTTATAAATGATACTTAAATAAGAGAAACGTGAAATTAATTACACAGATTGATTGACCTTTTAGGTACAGCAGTTAGTAAACCTGACTAGTCAGAGTCAGAGTTCCAGGTTTGATTCCCACTCGAGAGATATCTATATTTGTGTGATGTGATGAGCTCAGCTGTATGTTTTTCATGATTGTGTAAATACATCTACATAAATAAGTATATATTTTATTAAATTATTCTAAGATATTATCCCTCCCTCTCTCAATGAGAGGAGGCCCGGTCTAGCAGTAGACCAACAAAATTGTCAAAAAAAAAAGATATTACTGTACTGTAGAATTACTCTAAGATATTAAGATGAATCAGACACAAATGTAAGGTGATTACCTGCGTTTTCTATAATTGCGTGTGGGTCTCGCAGTCTTCTGTTCACAGAGCTCAATCCTATGTGGAGTTTTCACACCCTCTTGGGCTGACATCAAATTATTCACTGGAAAATTCAAAACAATACATAAAGATATTATGGAGCTTCAAAAAACACAATAACATGTATTACTACCGAGTATATTGTCAATAATTTAATGTAGTTTGTTGAATCGCTTAAGTCCAGTTTGCCATTGGTAAATTGTTCATTTATGGTTAAAGAGATTCTTTATTCTGATTGGGAGGCTGCTAATGTTTCCATGTCTTGTTTGTATGATGAGAGTCACGAGTATAGAAAAAGCATGGCCAAGGGCTATGCATACCTGGTGTATAGTGAATGTTGATGAATATGGGTGTCGAGGAACATAAAGACTTTCCTACCTCAACCCTACAGTTAGATGCTAATGTATACAATTTAATCAAATCAAATTAAATTTGCTTCTGTTGAGTGGGTATCACGAACAAATGATTAGTGGTAAATATCTTATATGTAATTGAGGTGACACAAACACTCTGACTCATCAGCTACCTACACATAATGTATAGAAATAATTCTGTACAGCCACAATCTATTGTCAACGAATATTTACATAAACTCAAGTAGTTCTCAAAGTGATATTATTTATTGTCCAGCCCATTCGCCCAATAACTACCAGAGGCTAAGGCATTTGAAAACGATGTATGTACTAAACTTAGATACAGCATTTACTAGGTTAAGAAGCATTAGGCTATTTACAAATTGAACGGAGGTAAGTATGATAATATCAAATTAGGATATAAATAAAAAAGTATCTTAAACAATCATACTAAGTTATTATTATGCAAGACCAGTACTATCAAAAAAAAATTTTGACTCCTTTGTCATAGATTATCCTTCTTATAATCAATGAGTTTTTCATAAGTAATTAAGTAAAAGGGTATGCAAGCCATGTGACATTTACTAATCACCACATGTTTTTTTGGTCTCAAATAGTATATAACATTATAGCTAAGATCATTCTCTGATCAGTACCACTGCTTGGAAATAGTAATAAAAGTTATAAGAGGGTAACGCACATTTTCGAATTAAAACCAGATAACTTGTGTGCAAATTAAACGAAAGCATTCATTGATTTGCACAATAATATGGTAATAAAAACCAATCACTGAGTATAAAGGAAATATAGTTATTAAAGCTATGGGATTTAAAATTTCAAATGGAAGTATCTATCGCGAACAAAGAATGACCAATCTTGGCTCTACCATATCAGCGAATGTTTATTTATGTAAATAGACTACATGCCCATACTAACCTCGCACCATTTCCACTTGAACTCGATAATCACCAATAAATAAGTATGTAACACCATCGAACAATAAATTTACCTAAACAAATATACACGACACTACTGTATTACCTATACACGATTACGACCGTTTTGTAATAGACCTTGTCATATTAGAAGTACAGAAAACACGCTAAGAATGCCAGAAATCATGTGATGTAGGATAATTTTTTCATGATATAAACATTCTTTAACTATACAAATCACTTTTATTACAAACGTTGTATTACTCACTCAATTTTAACTTTATAAATCGGCTCTAGTATTGCTTTCTAAAATGTCAAAACTGATACTTCTGGCGTAGAAAATGGACGCTATTCAATTAGTGAAGTTGGTATTATTTTTTTCTTTGCTGTGCATGTTCGTTATACGCATAAATACAAAAGGTCGACTGAAAAAATTCAATGAGAAATATAAATATGCTACGTTATAAAAAAGTATAATATTGATTAAATGTTACAAAAACTTATTTGTAATCTTAATTTATTTAGATTTTTCTATAAAGTTATATATTTGTTTAACACACATAAAAACATGTTTATTCAATACATAAAGCCCATTCATATAGAAATGTTCCAGTTCATTTCTGTGATTATAAATGCCTGTATTATATGAAATTGTTATTTGTAGACTATTAGTATAACGCTTTCGAATTTTTTTCCCTCATTTCGAAATGTCAAAAACGTCACAATAAATCGTATCAACATTGATAGTGGCCGCCTAAAGACCAGCTAATTGTCAATGTCAAATATGTATGCCCGGCTACAGTTGATTGACTGATAGTGATAATACAGTTAAAATAAACCATTAACATTTTCCACGAGCGTCCTGTTTGTTTCAAAACTTTATCCATATGAATAAACTGAAGATATTTTATGTATGGGATCAAGAACTTATCAAACAATGTGATCGTTTGCCTGCAGTTGAGGGCCGAGTAAGTCGTAATTGACCAATAATTGTTAATATACATGCCGCAATTTTTCCTTGTAATTCATTCGTTAAACTTAACAGGCCTCATTGGTGCACAATCTGATATCGGTGTATGGTCTTCTGGATCATATTAAAGTTGTTCAATCATCGCCAGCCACATACAATGATTTAAGAGAATTTCACTCTGAATTATATCTGGATCATTTAAAGAAAATTACTGAAATAGATGATGAGTATATACCAGATTCACAGGACGACGAATATGGTATTGGTATGTACAACAATTAAAAATAGAACTATAGTTTGGAACAAATATAAGTGACAGCTTATTGTATATTACATGTTAAATTAATAAAATAATTTTAGTTTAATCAATCACGGTGTAAAATACATTTAAAGAACAGTAATATTAATGCCTCCAATATACAAGTGTCTTCATAAATGAACAGCAAGCCGTGAACTGATAAAGATAACTCTTAGTGCCAGGTTTTTTTTAATGCTTTTGTGGTCATAGAGTAACATTGATTAGGAAAAAGATGAAAGAATCAATATACAGATACTAAACAGTATAAAAGTATGTTTATATTTAAAGAATTCAATATTTTCTTGTAGACATTAAATAACATAGTGAATCGATAGACACATCTACAGGTAGAAGGATTATAAGGGGCAGCTGGATAGACAGAGGGTTCACTGCCTTGCATTTTTTTTAGGTACATATTTTGGTCTTTATTGCAGGTTATGATTGCCCGCCAGTTTCAGATATGTATGAGCTAGTTTCAACAATAGCTGGAGGCTCTATAACAGCGGCTAAGAGCCTCATACTTGGAATGGCTGATGTAGCCGTCAATTGGTGCGGAGGCTGGCATCACGCTCAAAGGTAATACAAATAAGGTTATTGTTTAGTGATTGCAAGAGGTTAATATGTTTTTTTTCCATTTTAGGTTTGCTGCAGACGGATTCTGTTATGTAAATGATATAGTGATCGCTATTGAAAAGTTAAGGAAAAAGTTCTCTAAAGTGCTCTATATTGATTTAGATGTTCACCATGGTAAGAAGCTGTTGTATGTGATATGAAACAGATATATTTAAATTAAAGGAAACTAGAAGTTATACAACATGCTGTATATAGATTTAGATGTCATCATAGTAAGAATGGAACATTCAATTAGCCGAATTAACAATAAACAATAATAACTGGGGAGAATTTCACACACGGCTATCTGATTCCAAAGTAGGCAATTCAATGCCTCTGTTATGGTGACCGGACAGCTGATAAACATACATATATACATACAATACTTATATTATAGATATTTTTATTATGACCAGACAGAACAAATAAATGCGCTCATCACGCGAAAGTTTGTCCCGGGTGCGAATCGAACCCACCATCTCCGGTTTTGCAGTCAAAGTGTCTAGCTGCTCGACCATAGGCCAGTCATTCTTATAGGTAACGGTGTTCAAGACGCATATAATTTAAGCAAATCAGTGTTCACGTTGTCATTCCACAAACATGAACCAGGATTTTATCCTGGAACAGGTACATTAGAAGATATTGGCAATTTGACTGGTAAAGGATTTAGTTGTAATGTTCCACTCAAGGCCGGATATTCTGATTCAACATTGGAATATGTATTTGAAAAGTAAGTCTTGGTATGTGTTCTAATCATATTAAATTGTTACAATGATCTTAGTAATTTGAAAGGTTAACATATTTGTAGATTTCTACATAGTTGTAATTGATATCTTCTTGAACTTGGGAAATTGGTTTGTTCATTGTTTGTTTAAAAGAAAATTCTAATGATTTTTAGCGTGTTTTCACTGATATATTCAAGATTTGTCCCCGATGCAATAGTCGTGCAATGCGGCGCGGACGCACTGGCGCACGATCCTCGCGGCGGAACGGGACTCACCTCCCGAAGTTACTCCAAATGTCTGCAAGGTGTGCTTGATAAAAGAAAACCTACAATGTTGTTAGGCGGTGGTATGTAAAATTATTTAGCTTTATTTTTTTAAGTAGTAATCTTTATGCTCAGGTAGATAAAATACAAATTTGAGGATTACAAGATCATGTGATGCATTAGTACCTCAATATTGGTAATGAGTTGATAAAAATAAAAGATAATGTACAATGCAATAATCCATGGTCTATCATCTCTGTTACCCTGCTCAAAGGGAATCAAATCCAGTCTCAATGATCATGATCCAATAAGTCATATCTGTTCTAAAAATAACTTAAATCAGTATTTGAACTATTTTATATATGCATTATGCTGACTTGTTTTTGCTCTGAATATATTAAATGTGTGTGCGGTATACATCAATTATATGAAAATATTTTAAGGCGGATATAAACACACAAATGCCGCACGCCTTTGGACTACACTTCTAGCACTAGCAGCAGGAGTAGAGTTGGATGAAAGTATACCTGAACATGATCAATGGCCTTATTATGGACCAGATTACACACTAAGTATTGAACCCGCACTTGCCAAAGATGTCAACACAAAGGAATATCTTCACTGGTGTATAGGTAGAATTCAGTGTAAGTTTACACCATACATTTATTGTCTAAGTGATAATTATTTGACTAGTGGAAGGCGTTGGAGGTACTGGCTGGAAAAATTGTAAATAAAGATTGAGATATAAGAGCAAATGCATTTGTTTCTTTTTAAACTGCTAAATTATTAGCAATTATATTAAATGGATAACCTGTAATGTTTATTTTCTGGTCTTAAAATTATAACCATGAATATAAGTGTGCTGTGTACACATAAATTGAAACAATACAAATAAATATTGTTATTATTATTAATTTTCAATTAAACACACTTGTGAAGCTGCTTGAGTACTAAAAGGTTTGATATATATGAAAAATTCGATAATTTTTTGTCAAGTGGAAACCATTTAATAGCCAATACACAGTTTATACTAGTCATTTAAACGTTTATTAACATAGCATATTAGTAAGAACTTAAGTACGTCACAAACTTTCAAGAAATATAATTTCATTTACAGCTAATTTAAATTACTGCGATGACGATACTGAAGAAGAATGCAATTATGAACCAATGGCAAAGAGACTTAAAACAGAAGAAATAAAGTGTGTTATGACTTTGAACTCGTGTTGTTCTGGTGTTACTAGTTCAGAAACTAAAGTGATAACCTCCATAAAAAATACAAAAATGAATACATTGAAGACAGGCACGATAACAACAAATGTTGGAAAGATTAAAAAAAAAAATTGTTTATATTCCAAGTGTATTGAAACTACTCCATTAACTGCAGCAAAGGATGTATATGAATTTAGTGATTGAACTATTGGATTTGTGAAATATTGATGAATAAATAAATTTGATTTTTTGATCAAGTGTGTTAATTTGTTCTGAAACTTTTTTCATTGAATAATCATGTACATTTAATATCCTTTTACTTATTACATTTGACACCTGCCACAAGTTCTCATCCAGGGACTGTTGCCTAGTAGAAAATGCGTGAAAGGAAAGGTGAGCAATGAAGAGTTAATAAATAAATTCATAGTAATAACTTTGACATTAAATATTAAACCATGGTAATCTCTATAAACCATAGTTGTTCTTAAATATCTATAATTGTCTATTTCCAATGGCAATCCAGAGAAGACAACAGTGATGTTCAATTAAATAAAAGAGAAACCAGTAAGTTGGAAAAAAAATATATTTTCTCACTGAATTAACACAGTAAGTTACCAAGTAACACATTTAACTTATAGAGAAAAATTAAATAATGTAATTGGGGAAATTAATGAAGTGACATTCTAATTACCAAATTTATAGTGACAATTTGAAATTTTAAGCCGTTTGTAAATAAATAGATATGACATGATTCAAGCTAGCTACTATGGTTTAATATTTATCTGTAATAGTAAAATAAATTATCATCACTGAATATCGGTCATAAATGAACAATTCAACATGCTAATAGGCGACAAACCAAAAGTTACTTCGCTTAAGTTCAAACCAAGTGTAATATCAACAATCCCTAAGATGCATTGACACTTACATTTACATTCTATCATAATATTTATTGTAGAATTATGGGGCCAAAAATTTTATTCAAAACCACTAGATTTTAAGGTTAACAATTTGCTACTACGTTTTAATGGTGCTATTTCTGATATTCCAAAATTATATTCTTACTTAATAGTAAATAAAGTGTTCATTTTTAAACTCAACATACAAATACTAGTAGAAATAGCATAAATTTTCAGAGGTTGCATATGCCAATTCCTAATTAACTATAACCCTTGTTTGCCAATAGTGCATTCAGATTTGCAGGCAATGTGGCAAATTGTGAAAAATAAAGTGTTGATCATAAACAATTTATGTTTAGATTCATTTTGAATATACAGCAAAAATCAAAGATTGTTTCCAATTTCATATGACTAGTGTGCACATATAAGTATATTACATGCAAATAATTATGTACTCTATGTGTAGTACTTACTGGCTTATAGTATTTTAAATGCAAAAAAGGCAATGATATTGGAGACTGTGCATCAATATAAGCGGTCTAGTCATATGTAAGCGTTAAGACATCTCTGCTGTAAATTCAACATAGTCTTGCCTAATTTAATCTGTAGGCCGTTTTTCACTGTGCCTTTTGGTGAAATCTTCTGCATTCTTTGTGAATTTTTTTCTATCCTTCAGGAACTCTTCGGCTAGTTCTGCACGCAGAGGATGTTCAGGTTCAGGATCATTAACGAGAGCCACTAAAGCTTGAATTACTGAAAATGTAACAGTTACATTTTATTTCTTCTTTTTGTAGTCACTTCGATTGATTATGATTAAGTAAATATTAATCCTCAGTAGAACACCAGTGTGTTGAGTGATTTGTGTTGATAATTGTTGTTCTTCAGATATAGGAATTGTTGTTTGTTGTTTCAGATATAGGAATTACCAATATGTGACAACAAACCACATACTCATGACACTGAAGGTATTTCAAAGCAGGCTAACTATGATTGTTTGACAATATTGCATTGCAATGTAAATGTAACCAGTCGCAGCTTTAGAAAAACAGTCACTATTAAAACTTAATTTTATGTTTATGGGTATTAAGTTAAAAAAAAAAGTTTAACATAAAAAGTACTATTTACAATATTAACATCCCTGTTTTATTATCAGTGGAGGCTATTAAATACAAACTAAACAATATAAATGATTCTTTGTAGAATTTAGCAGAAAATAATAGAAACTTTCCAAGCTTTTATGAGCAAAGCAACTACTTGTACAGATTTTAAATTCAAATCTATCCTTAATTTCTTTGTTGATTTAACATTATTCTTCTGTATATCAATTTAGGAATGACATTCATAAATGTAGGAAGTTACAATATTATAATACCTTGATCAGTCTTGGTGGCAGGTTTCCAGTTCTCAGCACTTATAATAGGCAGGCATACTTGACCCTTCTCATCAATGTTGGGGTGGTAGATTCTAGTTTTGAAACTAATCTTGGGTGGTTTGAATGGGTATTCTGCTGGAAAATTAATCTCAATGCGAAACGCGCCTTTGTTGTAAGGAGGGTTATCCTGAAATATAAGAAATGTATCACTTTCATTACACATCTTTATAACGTGTTAAGTAAATTTTTATTCGTAAAGACAGTGTAGGTAAGGAACATTTTTAACATAATTTAAAAAGTGAATCAGCAATCTCAACTTACTGGAACAATCAATCCTTGCCATGTCAGGATATTGGTTTCATCCACTTGAATATCTCTAAAAGATTTAAGACCAGATTGTCGAATATCATTTAGTTCCTGAAAAATGATGAAAGAGATATACGAAAATATTTTGGTACTAACTTAAATAACCAAAGAAGCTTAAAATTTATAATTCTCAAACATCGCCATATAAAAGGTTATAAGCCTATTAGAATGATTATGTATATTACAACTTCGTTTACATTTTGATTTAAATCTAGCAAATAGTAAAATCCAAGACTTACTTTTTGAAGTCTCCTTGTTGCAGCCATTGCAGTGAAATTATATTCTAATCAAATACTGTAGGTATCTTGGTATCTGATATTTCTTACTAAGCCAATTATATAGGCGTTCACATAAATAACATAATTCGAAAGAATCTCGGCTCAAAGAATATGACTCACTAAAACGTCAACGATGTCCGTCCGCCTGCAGAATCGGTGACCGCCATTACGATACCAATAGTGATGTACTATGTATAATTATATTATGTACAATATAGAATTTTCTTTTCCCTATTTTCTAATATCGATATTTGTATCGACAATATCTACATGGTGCCCGTGACACGTAGGACTGATCTGCTCTGAAAAATCGAATAATATTCGGATACTATGCTTCACGAATCGCTAGCAGAATTATATTTCGTAAAAAATAGACAATACAATGTTGTATCATTTAATCAAGGGTAGATTTGCAGAGATTTTCTAGTCTATAACAGGTTCCAGTGTAAATTGACTAAGAATTGTTGTATCGTAGCCAGCAAGGCTATGGTATAATAAATTAAAGGAAGCTAATGGCATATTTGGAAAGAGAATAATGGTTTAAGGCTGTAGATAATGATTTTTCTTGTTATATTTTGTTGCTATCTATTATGTGTAATTACAAAAACCTTGTAAAATGATAACATTTTCGGAATAAGTCAAACAGGGAAGATGATAGATAATGTAAATAACGTTTTGTTATAAAGCTGATTTGCAAGAGAAAAGTGTAGATTACAACGATATCGTGTTTTATTGCTAGGACTAGCATAAAAAACGGGTAGTCAGCACTTAATGCACCTCTAGAAAATCTTTTCCTGTCTTAGAAATATGGCATTTCTTAAAATAGATTTAAAAGGAATTATTTATATAAAACAGTTCACGCCATGGTCGACAAGTTTGCAAGCTCAATTGGAGTCTAAAAGCAAGTCGTGATGCTGGAACGGTAACTGAGCATTATCTCTACGTTGACTTCAAAGTAAAAATCGACCGATGTTTATTGATGGGGAGTGGGAGGGGGATAATACGTCATGCTGATAGTTGTTCTGTAACTTAATATATTATTGGTATACTCTTTTTATTTTATTTTAAATAACATCTGCTTCACCATCACGGTGTTACATTGCTATTCGAAAATAATTCATGTACGCGTTGCCCTCAGGTACAAATATTTGTTTAGGTTTATTTTTTATTTATTTATTTTACTCTTTATTGTAACCTAGAGCATTACAAAGGGCGGTCTTAATGTCAAACGGCATCCTCTGCCAGTTAGTTCAATTTGTCGGAATTTCTAATCCGGATCCAGAACGACAACCGAGTTATAACAAAAAAATGAATGTTATAACAAAATGAAAAACGGCGATCAAATTTTTGTGACCAATTTATTTTCTGTAATACACTGATGTCATTTATTACAAGAAGAACAGTTATTACCATTGTTGAAATGATTGTGAAATGTTACTTTAAGTAAAATAAACCAAGAACTCTGGAACAAGATAACTATTTATTCACACCATCAAAAACTCAGTCTATTTCTTAGGAAAACATTTCGCCCAATAGCAAAGACAATCTTCTTATATTAAAATCTGTATATTGCTAAATTAGCAAGATGTACAAAATTGATTTTTTTCTTCAAATGTAATGGCTACTGGCATCTAAATAAAACCAATGAACTACCAACAGATATAAAAATATTAAACATTCATCTTCATAACAGGGTTCATAAATATGACACTATTTGTATGTAATTATATTAGTTACAATTCAATTTTTGTATATTTTTTGACTATTTTATTTAAACTACTAATATTATAATGAGTCTCATAATAAATGTTACATAGTTTATTAACTCACAGTGTTCCGGTGTATTGTCTCTAGAAATGTACATAGTCGAGTGTTTTAAGGCCCTGGCATGATGATGCTGATAAAAGTGATAATTGGCACTTTCAACCTAACAGACGAGTGTGACACATCATACTCAAAATATTTAATTTTGTTTGATACCTTTGACTCGTAATAGGAGCTTGCGGCCTGCGTCGTGTTTCAATTGCGGCTAGGAAGCAGTTGGAATACATGTATGAGACAAATTACACCAAGAGCCGCTAGAGCAGCGACGCGCGACGCAGGCCGCAAATCGCTTTGGTGAAGAAAGCGACGACGGGGAAGGTGGAGTAAGGTATCGTGTTGGTCTGCGCGCCTGTCGGGTGTGCAGTGTGCCTTAGTCATCGTGGGTGCGCTCGTCGTCGCGGCGGCGGTTGCGCTGGCGGCGGCCCCAGCCGTCGCGCGGCCGCTCGCGCTGCCGACCCTCGCCGCGAGGCGCTCCGCCCCGCTGGAAGAACGAGCCCTGCTTTTCGAAGATACGCTCGTTCGAGTCCACCAGGTTGCCCACCTGTGACATTTGTTAAATCATTTTGTTTAGCGATAATTGAACCGAGTCAAAATATTATGTGTTCGAAGTATTGAGTGCGGTACAGTACCTTATCCGCAAGTTGCAGCGCCAGCGCTTGCATGCGGGTGGGCTCGGAGCGGTGCAGGATGGCGCATTCGCTAGGATCATCAAGCGACGCCAGCAACTCCTCGTTTATGATCATCTTAGAAACGAGGGAGTGCACGCGCTGTCGAGGCAGTTCGAACATGTCAGCCAGCGAACGCAGAGACAACGACGCGTACACGTGCGCATAAGTAAACAGGTACGTTCGCAAGGACTCCTCGCGGATCAGTCGTCCGAGCATCGCGCGCACGTTTTCCGCACCCACCATTAGATCCCACACCTGAAATTCAATCGCGACAAATAAGTATTATTAATTTAATAAAAAAAATATATTGACAATATATATATATATACTAGCTGACCCAGCGAACTTCGTACCGCCTAACAAACAATGTTAAGGGTGGACAACCCTTATCACTA
>DWEM01002176.1:0-12533 GCA_018245935.1 Agara belti belti
CGTCTTGATTTGGTACATAATAATGGTTTTACTGTTCGTTTGAAGGTAATCTGCTATGTGCATGGAGTCGGCTGACTACTAAGCAATGCAGATGAGGCAACGCGAATCGCCCTCCTTCGAGTCAAAGTCGAATTTACATATTTAGATTCTTTGTTTGATACTCCGCTCCCTGTAGGTACCCTTGTTCTTGGCCGCGATTCGTTTGCTTCATGATAAGAGCGTAATTCTTCTTATATCATAGACAGTGAAGTGTAGGTAATAAACTGACCAAATCATGATTAATGGTCTGCCTGTTGGTTAGTGACCGTGACTACTAAGCCGGGGGTAGGTTCAGATTCCCAAGAACAAATATGTTATTATTACGAGAATTTGTTATGCCTGGGTGAAGGTTTAATGTATATTATATATTTAGATGTCTATCAACTGTTTGATCACTATAGCAAAGGCTAAGCCTATTTTGGGATCAAACGTCTTGTGTGAATTGTTCAAATATAATACTGAATATATGATTATAAGCGAGTGGACATTTAAAATCCTCACAGCTCTTTAGACAAATTTTAAAGCAACATTGATTATAAAGTAGCTTTATTCAAATTCAAAGTGTTTTTATGTTTATGTCTTTTAGGTTCACTAAAGTATTGCAAAAACAGCACTTCGATTGGATTCAGTGGACAAGGCCAAGGTACATTCAATAGCAAAGACAATTCTTCTTATAACAATAGCTATAGATACCTCCGTAGATATGGAGACACCCAAAAACGCCCAAAGTATGACGCATTGGTCAAGACAAAAGTTGTGGCACATTAAGCAGTTATTTTACGGTCATGTGAACAATAGACGAGTATGACATCACGTCCCGATTCCGCCAGCTCGAAGGGACTGTTGTAATGTGTGTCCGTTTCATTAACAACCTCGTGCATATTTTCACAACTGGTTTTCACTCGAGCGGGTCCACTTGGACGATTATCGTTTTTAGAATTTTAAATGTGCTCTTTACGGCATTCATTTGAATTTCGACGACGAATACGTAACCGGGCTGTGAAAGGTGGACAAACAGCATGGTACATTACATAACACACCTGCTTCTTTTTCACCATTGTCTCACCTACTGTAGGAAAAACACAAATCTAGTAATACATGCTGCATATTTAGATATTTATTGATTATTTGTGTAGCGTATCGAAGTGGAATCTCTTTTTAGAACTACGAAGATGCCACAGCTCTCGACAATAACAGCACATTTATAAGCCTTGAAATTGTTGGATTATAGAGAATTTATGGAATTTACATACATAGTTAAACAATCTGGGGGTAACATTCCTCTAATGTTTCGTACCTATTGCAATTTAACTAATTCACACGTTATTAATTACGACTAGAGGAAGATCGTCCCCGTACGGTGATGAAACTTGCGACAGTGAGGCGTGAGTATCTAACGAAGTTAGGCAACTGTTAATAGTTTTGAAGCTGCTCGTGCCTTCGTAGAATTTAACGAGCACGGCATAAAACGCACTGCCTTTCGTTTGCGTTCTGCGTGTTCTACCACAAGATCAATAACGCAAATGTCAGGCAATAGAATTTTAATTCGGCCTCGTTTCCCTGATAACGTTTAAAACACACAAGACAATTGATTTTTGTTAATAATTTCACGCAACACACTCTAGATTGCCTTTTACTTACGTTAGCATTTTATTACATTAAACCCATACGCCATGCAACCTAAAGAAAAAAAAAATCACTCAATTACCCGATGTAATAGTAATGTAGGCTACTGACGTAGTAGCCTCAACAAGCCCTATTAATCTGATAAACGTGAACTTTGATGGCTTCTGTCGCCAAGCAGAGATGGACGAAGCCAGGGGATTTACAATATCCTATTTCCAATAACATCCATATACAATTAATCTAGAACGGTACCGCCGTTCTTTCTTAGTAAGTAGTTTTTTTAAATAACTGCAGGATTGTCTCAGATGATGGTAAGTAACATAGAGGCTTCAAACAGCACACTTGCCTTGAATACAGCTTAGGATGTAACACTTACGAGTATGTCCAGAACAATTTCAACCGTTCTTATCTGAACGAATGCCTAAACTAAACTAAACTTTAAGCTTCTAGGAAATTTAGAAAACTGGAGGATTTATCATTCTTACTTAGATCGACGTTGCCTTGCCTCTCTACTATTAATTATTGGTAGGTATTGTCTCTTGAAAAAATGAAACTATACCACTGTCGATATCATTGACGCCGGTAACGAAGCCGTTGCGGTCAGCTGCATCAATACAAACAACGACAGTAGCGACATCACGTGCAAATCCAATTACGAATTGTACCATTATGGAGCTACCGAGTAGACTAACGGTACAAGCGATGCAGTTCACGCTCTACTGCCTGAACACGATGACCCAGTGATAAACTAATTCAATTCAGTTCAGATTACAAACATTGGAACAACAATATGAATTCAGCGATAGGTAAAAGTAACACGCCAAGTCGCTAATGGGGTAGGTGGGAAGCACAGAGTGCCCAATAACTTTATCATTGCAGAATTGACGTGCCATTTCTCTTCATATCACACGCCGATTATAGTGACTTCGATATCCTTCATCAGCCAGTACAAAACGCGAGTGTTGATGGATCCAGGTGCCGTTCGTGCCTCGCCCGAATAGGTTATATCTGATGCAGTGTCATTAAGAATACATGCATACCTTGCAATGGATAAAATAATTCAAATTTGATAGTTAAGTGACATAATTAAAATCATCAATCCGGATAGTTAAGGTCCATCCAATATTTCCCAAGTGAAAAGCTAGATATATTGAAATCATACTTTGTTCAATACTAAGGTACACATTAAATTATCCATATTCAACAAAACAAACAAATGCTAATATCTCCTAATAAAAGAAAACTTCAAGCCCTGAAAGCTTAGAACCCAAAATCTCTGCTAGTTGGCAACGTAAATCCCGGACGTTCGTTCGTTTTTGCGTAAAAATTTCATGTTATCATCATATTAAAATGTTCATGAATCTGGTACATTCTGGCCGTATTTCACCTCTTGAGTGATTGCATATCTTATTTTCGTATCAGGCTCATTATAATTCATGCTTGTGTACCTTCATACGGTTCGCTTATTATAGCAACTGAACCGTTTCTGAAACGGTATAAAATTACAATATTGATCCTTCCCTGCAGTCTTCCTCGATTATAACGTTAAAATCACTGCCACATCCGCAATAAAAGCCGATATTGTAAAGTGTATGTTATTTTCAGAGATGCGTTAATTTAATGTTTAATAAGTTTGGATGTAGGTTTTAATGAAGAACTAGAAGGTAAGAGTAATAAAAACTCAGTGAAACAAAATTCCATCGGGAAATAGGATAACTAAACATGTAGAAAGAATCTAGATAAACAGACCGAATAATAACAACTATGTTAAAGACAGATAATAAAGTCGTTAAAAGTAGCTGCATTGTAATACTGTAGACGATATTTACAGTAGAAAACAATTCAATAAAATTGTGATTATCATTACGATTGACCGTAAATATTTTGAACGACTAGAAACTTACTACGTGAGCCTTTGAAGATTTATTAGTATAGATAGATTTATGCCCGTGAGACCTATGGAGTTACTTTTAATCCTCTACCGTCGTATCGAGCTTGAGTAATCAATCGATTGCGCCGTTACGACCATCCGTTCAGCATACCGTTCGCGTCCCGACATCCGTTGCCCCCGATGCTGTAGAAGGTAGCGTGGAAAGGTACGAATCAACATTAATAACCGAAGGGTCTCGGTGTGATTCGCATCACGTCCGTCAGCGAGTAACGATTGCGGTGTCAGTGGAGTTCAAGCCGGACGTGACGGGGCGCGTCCGAGGCGTCGAAGGGATACCATTGCTTTTGATAACGAAAATGTTCGATGCGAACCCCTTGAAACGGAATTCGCGTTTTTCTCTTCCACGATATATCGCCTTTAGTTTTATCTTGGATTCACATAAGTAGAATTTCAACTCTAAGCACTGTTAACTGTGCACGGCTTATTCATTTTGTGTCTGCCACGATTATGTCCCGCGATCTATAGAAAATTGTACTTTCAATATTGAAGGAATGCATGGGCGCCGCCAAGATTAATTTCAGGGAGGCGATTGTACGAGTTTTAGCTGTATCAGTGGCATATGAGCTTACACATTTATATTACCTACGTCAATAAAAATGGATCTTAAATAATTTTTGTATTGATTTGATTATTTATAAAAAATTTCATGCTAGGGGGATACAAGTTCAAAGAAAGCGTAATTTACATCTGCATTACTACCGATTTTTAATCTATGCGATGAATAGCGATATAAAATAAGTGTTATAACTTACATAACATCAAAAACCTGGAAAGCTTCCAAAACATAAATTACAATTTTACTTATAGATGAAAATGAATAAGGCAAAGGTCAGAACGTCCACGTTTATGCTCAAATTGAATTTAAAAATCCAAGACCCTTTTTCGTACTGCGAAAAATCATGACGTCACCAAACGATCACCAACCGCATAATCACAAAGGTGTATTTGTTGAAAATACAGTACTGTGTATGTATATGTTTACGTGTCGATTTAGTTCAGAAGTTCGATAAACTTTGAATAGGTCAAGCCTCCGAATCAAGATTGATATGGGATATTTAAATAAATGTTTCCTTGAGAATTTCGCTAGACGAATTCCATCGCATAATCACACTCGTGAAATTTTACATTTAAGAAAAGCGGCAAACGAGTCTGCTGCCCATATTATACATCCCACTGTTGGGCACGGACGCACTTTCACAGCGGCAAATTGGAACATACTCCACAAAGATGCTCTAGTGTAGAATATCGGGGTGACAGGTTAATTTCCAAACCGCATGTCTAATATTTGAAGTGCTTTTAAGCTCCGACGAATTTTAACGATTGTCACTTAATCATAACTACCGACATCCAGGGCTCAACGTGCCCTCCATTGAGCGGAAATATTGGTTGAAATTTGGCACTAATGGCCACTCGTGCACAAGTGGACCGCATTCGATATTGTACTAATCACACGCCGCTTGTTATTTGCAACCGTGTCAGAGCTACAAGCGCTTGAGCTTCTGATGACAAACTGTCTAATATCTATCCAATGCTTGACAAACGACCTTCTGACTTGTCAAAAATGTTAGTCAACTTGCTAGCTCGAACGCGTAAGTCAAAACGCCTCATGTCTTAATAGATAGCGAACCTGATAATTGAATAATCTAAATACAAATTGAGGGTTCTAGCATTACCCAAATGCGCTGAGTTTACAATCAGGTGAATACTAGAGGCGCCCATTACAGTTCTCTATGAGTAGTAACGTATTAGCGACAAAGTTTAAATAGGACAGGTCCATTAACTAATTATGTCATTAAACCAGAAACCCATTAAATCAGTAACAGTCTTCCTACAGACTTATTCCAGATTGATAACAGATCTGTTAACATAAAACATAATGATATAGACACCATAAGCGACAGCCAGCGTCTTGGTAACAAAATATGGCGCGGAAAGGTTGAGAATAATACGGCGCTTAGTAAATTTTAAAGAACGACATTAGTGATATCAATATTTCCATATTATATTATAACAACGATGCCTGTGTACTACGAAAGAATGAAAAGGTAAATAGAATTGATAAATTTTTCAGTAAGTAACCGAAATTGAATTCAATTGGAATTAATTAAAATGCATGAGTCATTCCGACAATGCTCGAGCACGTACCGAATTATATTATCATAACTTGCGATTTGACGCCAGTCATTAAGATAACTATGGTGAATACGTCGCTAAAAGAGCGGCAATTAACAGATTGCTTCCCTTTACCGATTAGTGATACTTGAAAAAACAAGTTGTTCAAGTAAAACAAATCATTTGGTGTATAAGCGGAAAAAATGGGCGATGAGGAGAATACGTGCGAAATTATTTAAGTCACTTATGTCAGTTGCATATAAATCTTATCAGTCAGCCAAGTCTCTTCAATGTTAAGCAACTATCGCCTTTATCACGAGTAGGTATGTACATACAGAAGTCTTCGGTTTATTGTCGATGGCGACCTTGGCGCTGTTGATTGAATAATAAATACTTACGAGCATCGATTTTTTTCAAGCCTTTATTGTCCACTACTTGTCGCTGGTCCTCTCGTAGCGATAAGAAATATTTCACACTCTACAGACAAACAAATGACTTTAATCAGTATAACGACATCAAAACCAAATTAAGAGGTCATTGTACTCTCTCGATCGCACTGTGCTCGCTATTAGTATTCCGAGGTATCGGTGTTGAGCATTTAAATTATGTACGCAAATGAAACATCCGTCGGATGAATCATTGGATTGTACAAATAAAATAGGCTTTCCTTTAAAGGTTGTACAATGATATGATGATCAGTTCTTTGGTAACCATAACACAGGCAGTTAATTGCCTAATTTGGAATCAGATAGCCGTCTGTGAATGTCCGTGAAATTGTCCCAATTAATATTATTATTTCTGGTAACAACAGTAGAACACTACACACAACAGTAGAACACTACTAAGTGTAAAAATGGTTTGTTGTCGTTGTTGGTTTCTTATAAAACACTACTAAGTGTGAAAATGGTTCGTTGTCGTTGTAGGCTTCTTATGAAAACACTACTAAGTGTAAAAATGGTTCGTTGTTGTTGTTGGCTTCTTGCGAAAACACTACAAAGTGTAAAAATGATTCGTCGCACATTTTAATGAGCGGCAGCAGTGAAGTGGCTCCAATTATCTCAGTGTGAAACTGTAAAGGCTTCGAAGGGCGCTCGACGTAATGACTGTCGCATGTCTCATCATTTTCAGCCGGGAAACGAATATTTCTACATATTCTATTTTTCCTTTAAACGAATACTCTAATTAATGGAGTTAACATTTAGATACGAGGTCTTATAGTTTAACGCTTGTGGCCATAACATGAGGACCGTATATTTAAAACTGCAATGAGTGAATCTGACTGTTGCGCCGAGGGTCGTGGGTTCGGTTCCCACCGAAGAAAAACATCTGTTCGATGACCATGAATGTTTGATTTGAGGCTGCGTGTAAAATAAATTCAAAATACATTTACTTCACAATACAACCTAATAGTATATTTCGCCCTTACAAAGGGATTACCGCCAACCTTAGAACTTGGCCGTGAAATTTCAATGTAAACATGGTACAAATATAAAAGCTAAAGGCGATCGATCGCAGTTTGTAAGACTTCCAAACACTAACTACCATTAATAAGATTATTACTTGCAACTTGCGATGTTACCGAATAAATTAAATTTAATATTTCTAGTCGGTGAAGCGTGAAACAAAGCAGCGACTTGTGGGTGCCGCCTGCTTTCCATGGACATCTGCCTCGAATGGGACTTTCAGTAACATTACTATAGTTAGTGTTTGTTAATGTGTGCAGTTAGTATTAGTTAGTATTCCTTGAGGACTGAAATGATCGCCTCTATTATACGAGTACACGTGGACCGGCATCCTCACCGCATACCCCTCAAGACGGAAACCGAAATTGTTTTAAGAAAAAGTGCTTCAATGTAGATAAGTGTAGCGATGCTATTGCTTACATGTCCTACTATCTACCGTTAGATTAAACACCATAAGCATCATTATCATTCGGTTAATCCGTTTTGAAAGTGATATTAAAGGAGACATTCATACGATTGGGCGCATTTCTTTCCAAATTACGCTATACTCTTCCTTTACAGAAATCTCCATTGAACAACAGAAGGATAATTTCTTTCTTGAATAATAAAAATAAGTTATTTGTACGATTTGTGTAAATAAATAGATATTTATATACAGTTTATCGATATACGTTTATCGTTGGTACAGTCAACATAATGGCCGCCGATACGTATTATTTATCGATAAAGATAAGTCGGTTTACATGCGAGTATTGTAATAGATTTAGTTTTATAGTTTATTGGGAGAACTAATATCGGTCGACAAAAATATCATAGTGACGATGAAATTTCCATACATATTCCATATTTAATACGAAATCTCTCCAGTAGTCTATATAAAAATAAATACTTGGATAATTGCTAGTATTGTATTTATGTACATAGTACCGTCATCGGGTATGCAAGTCGCGTACATAAACTACAGTTAACGTAACTAGAAAAACAACGCGACCACTTGAAGTAACGGCAAGAAATAAATAATAATAATAAACCCGCTCGCTGCACAGGCAAATGCAATAAACATACCATCGAATTGGAAATCCAGCGTGCCAACTGTGCCGAGACCCCCTCGGAACAATGGAGAAACTGCTGTCTCACTCACACAAAAGCTTCGGTTTAACGACACAAAACGCACCACTAATTACAATCGAACTATTCAACGCGTCCGGCACGCGCGGCGGCCGAGTTAACACTGAATCCGAGAATGCGACTGATGATGATCAACCGCGTTCTGAATTCTGAGTGGGGTGTTCGATGACATCGAGAATGCATTTTATTCCAATAGATACAACGTTTATATTTGCTCGGACGAACCAATAAGCTTTCTTAGCGGGCTATAGCGGCCGATACTCAGGTGAGTATACGCCCGCTTATTTTTCTTCATAATGTTTCTAAGTGTTTTTAATTTTGGTTTTTCGTTTTTTAACATATTACAAATATTATCACTATTTACAATTGCTGACACATAACGATTTTTTTAAATTACAAAATTTGAAAATAACATTATATCGTCGTCCAAATTTACCTAACTTCAGGGGTTTACATGAAAATATAAATATTGTATAAATTGTGCCATTATAGAATATGATCAAGAGATGTAACATGGATATATTTCAGAACGTTTTATTCATTGCAAGCCTGTATTACAAAGCTCGGTCGGCTGCACTTGTTTCGATAAAGCCGTTTATTTAACATAGAGATGAATGTGGAAGCAGGTCGGGTTTGCAAGGATAGAAATCACAAAGCCGTAATAAGATGATTAAAACATGACCTACATTGAGTGTGCGTATGTACCTAATAATGATTGATACAATTTGAATTTGAAATATTCAGCACTCGGGGATCTCTACCTACTCCGTTTAGGCACTGGCGTGATGGTATAGTAAAATAATTATAACATCTTGGGGCAACACGCAAACGACCGTTTGATCCCAAATTACACAGAAGCTGTGTTGTGATAACACGACAACTGATAAACATACCGTTTTTAAATGTCTAAATACATAATTATATAGATAATTTCAAATCCAGACAGAAAAACAAACATTGTTGTTCATTACGCAAATATTTGTTCTAGAGGGAATCAAAGCTACAATCCGCGGATTAATTGAGAGTGCCACTAATTACTAGACCGATAGTCCAATAATAAAGTAATTTACGTTATATTACGTTTAGCAAAATTAAGATCAGTAACAAATCAGAGGTGCGTGCCACGATTGAACCCAGACCCCCCGGAGTGAGAGGATAAATTTCAAACCACTAGGCTATCACTGCGCATACTGCCGTTCTGTCTACGAACTTAAAATTTTCATATTACACAGTACAAGTAAAACAAAGCATTTAGTGTGTTAGCTCATTTGGCGCACGCAATCTCAGGTTCAAATGGAGTTTTGTTCGACTGAGAACAGAGGTTCATTCCTCTCCGATTATTAACCTTTTAGTTTGCGAACATTGTCCTCGTTACAATACTGGAACCATAACACGTTCGAAAGAACATTAACTCTATTGTGAACGAGAGCTATATATGTGTATAGCAGTGACGCGCGGTGTTACCAGCGTATATGCCGATCCCGTGGGAATTTCGGGATAAAAAGTAGCCTGTATCTTGCCCTATAACCTCCTCTATCTTCCAGTGAAAGTCCCATTAAAATGGGATCACCCGTTCCTGAGATTATCACGGCAAACAGAAAAACAAACAGACACACAGACCAAATTTTCAAAAAAGTTTGTATTTTTGTGTCGTGTAAATAACTTAACCATACCATCAGGTGATCCGTCTGCCTGTTTGCTAGGTTAATTTTATAAAAAAAAAAGTTCGTACTAATTCCTCTGAATCGATTCATCGATTACTGGTACTCACAATTTATTACGCGACGAATATAATTTAGATACCGATGATGGAGAATGTTGACGAGTCGCGTGATTGGAGAAGGTATAGATCGGTAACGATCACGAGGAATAGGAATGGTTGATTCGACTTGAAGTCGTGATGCTAACGACCATGTCGTGATTGTTGTGCGAGTATTTCACTACACAAGTACAAACTGAATCAGTACACAACTACTGAACTCTATAACAATACCGTAATATAATTAACAGAAGAAATGTTCTGATAATAATAGTAATTGTTCCAAATTAGGCAGTCAAACGCCTGTGTTATGGTAATCTAACAGTTGATAAATATTCACACACAGTCAAACATTCAGATATAGTCACACAAATGTCCTAGATAGGAATGAAACCCACGACCTTCGATTTAGCTGTCAACGATTCCAACCAATAACTTAGACAAAGGCCAGTCAATCCTGATCCAGATGCTTTAACGGCTATTGGTGGACACATCATAAAATAACTCAACAATGCTACAGCTCTACAATATATCAGATATTGTTACCTTCGGATCGTGGTTCACGGAAACATTCAGTCATAGAAACAAAGTAGACGCTAATGACGCAGATAAGAGCAAGTGCGTCAAACACAAATACCACGATTTGTCACATCTTGACAAAACACGATGCTCTGTGTGCACATTGCATTCACATCCTGAGCCGTCTGTGTACGACACGGAATAAAGAAACATGCAGTCACTGAAAACTCCTCATTTATACAATGCTAGCTTTTGCTCGCGACGAATTCCCAAAAAGCAACCAAGCGTTTAAATCTAAAATTTCATGTATCTATCTTCCAAGTCACTATTCTCATGCAATTTTTCAACCCATATCTTACCGCCTTAGGGGTGGAATTTCAAAATTCCTTTGTTAATGCTCATACCGGCAAAATCAATTTCAGCTGTTTCGGCTGTGAGTTGATCTCTGGATCAATCAGTCATTGGCACTGTGGGCACACTTGCTACCTCTTAGACGGCACCTCATTTACTATCAGGTTATCTCGCAGTCAAACGCAAGCTTATTTTGCAATAAAAAAGCAAGTCAAATAACTCTTTAGTGAACTTTTTGTAATCAGAACGTCATTTTCAAACGCGAACAAAGTTTAATATCATTTACATATGACCCACAATTCTAATTCAGTATGAAGTCATTATCCCCAGACCTAAATTAAATTTTACAACACGTTATACCGACAAAGATGTGGCAAATATTTGCTCGGAAAATTACAGATTAACATTTTCGAGAACGACCGTCGTAAAGTTTACGACAATGTGTCGGTACTTCCTAATCCGACATAATACTCAATAATCCAATTCCACGTGTACGGCCATTTCTTGACAAACGATAAAATCTTGGCGGTTTTAATACCACGCAAGGGTTTCGGGACTGGCTCGAATCATTGGCGCATACTTTTTAAAGAAATATTAGCATTCGCGTAACGACCAGATGAAATATACACCTCTAATGCCTCCAAAAAGTACTCTCATATGTTGGAACAATGCCATGCCATTAGCCAATGCCTTCGGCAAGTGTAGTACGAAATAAACCCATCTCATTTCGAAATTATCATTATCTTCACCAATTACACTGGATCAGCGTGGAGTATGTTGGAGGCCTGCAGCCCAGCAATTGCAGGATCGACCCTCGCCGGGAAATTTGGCGTAAGAGTTGCGAGACCAATTTGAAACCATAAAAGACCATTGTCAAGAAGAGTACCGAACAGTAATAAGACAAAAAAGGGAGATGATGATAGATAAATTATTCTTAATTATTATTATTATAACCTGCGCAATTAATTAAAGCGTAATGTTAGAACAAAAGGTCTTAAGTTCTGCCGCATCAGTATAATGAAACAATAGAACATCGCTACGAGATAAGTTTTAATGGAAAATACATTGATTGAGATGATCTGCACTGCATCAATTGCAAATAAGTTGAATTTGGGTCAAGGCAGTATCACGAATCAATGCAACGCAAAAACCGGTCATAAACAAAGACTATGTTTTGCTACAATACTTTTTTTTGTCTGCAATGCAATGACTTTGAGTGTTTCCAATTTTTTCACATCAAGAAAGACAAAGAACGATGAAAGGCATTCCTGTCGTTTTAATTCCAGGCAAGATTAATATTAATAATAATATCTTGGAACACCCTCAGACACTGCCTTTTGATGCACTAGGCAGAGCTTGAATTATGGAGCTGATAAAGTACAAACGAAAAAACAATTGTGCTCATCACACAAATGCTTATCCTGGGTTGGAATCGAATCCACGACCTCCGGTTTAGCAGTCAGGGTCTTTAACCACTCGACCAAGAGGCCAGATGGATTAAATTTTTACTGTAGGAGGCACTAGCCATCTGTATTGTTATATTCAATGGGTGCATTTGCTCGGCCCTGCTCAATGAATGGAGTAG
>DWEM01002177.1:0-12532 GCA_018245935.1 Agara belti belti
GGCGCTGGCGGCTGCGAGGGGTCGCTCGAGCGCCGGCTACGTGTGCGTGTACTACGGCACGCTGTACTCGCGCAAGTACGGGCTCCAGATCCACATCCGCACGCACACCGGCTACAAGCCGCTGCGCTGCCGGCACTGCCTGCGCGCCTTCGGCGACCCCAGCAACCTCAACAATCACGTGCGCCTGCACGCGCGCGCCCCGCCCCGGCCCGCGCCCCGCTCGCCTCCGACCGACGTCGCGAGACTCGTCTGACGTCGCACGCGGAGACCGATCGCTCCGTACGATCGGGACGCGTGTAGGTGTAACATTTTTTGGAGGATTTTGGCTGTAACCATACTGTAAATGATTGTAAAAACTTAGACTAATTAAAGTTACGTTTCGGTAGCGCAGCTTTTATTGCTACATTACCCATCCCGGGGGACGTCACTGCGATACGCGAGAGTACCGCCTCGGACGGACGAGCACCGGAGTACGTATCGGCGGTGAAGGTAATGTGTCGTGTCGTTTATTTACATGTATGTTTTTTTGAATTCGCGTCGTCACACCGATACGTCCCAAACGAAGCGCGCGCTGCGGCCCGAGACTAGGACTACATCTGGACACCTTATTAAGAAAAGTATGCACGTTATATAACACTAGCGACCCGCCCCGACGTCGCACGGGCATGAATTAGATTTTAAAGAATTATAACGGTTATTTTTGTGGAGCCGTTCGGCTAGACGTGTCGGTGGGTAAAATCATTACATTTCGGATAGGATTTGCGTAAAATCCGTTCTCAAAGAACACCTACATCGGAGCGAGGAGCGAGTGACCGTGTTAAATTTCAAACGAATCGGACGTATAGCTTTATTGTAGATCTCGCGACGAGTCAGTGGTATTTAGCGTATCATGGATAGAGCAGTCGCCGGCCGCCGGCGATCGGCACGGGAAGGACATCGAAGCGAAGCCGGGACCGTTCGTGTTCGGGAGCGGCGCGCCTGTTGTAAAGTGGCAGAAAGACGTCGTGCGTACAGGCAAATGAGTAGAATTTTTTGCAGTTATGAATAAAATAAGTTATTTTTTTTTGAGCAATATTTACGTGTTTTAGGGATAATTTCAGAACATTTTTGATGTTTTTTTTAACTCGAATGTCGTTCAGTAACCGTTACCGTTACTAAAAAAATCAATTTTTTACGTGCAAAGCGTCTCGAGCGACACCGCCGCCTGCAGCCGAGCGCTAATGGAACCGTAGGAACGGGACAGTTATGCGAATTCAGTGAGCGACGCGTCGATAAGAATTAGTCGACGAGTACTCGTCAATAACGGGAGCGCAGGAGACACGTATGAAGCCACACAACCGTGCAGCTGACAACTCGGCGATAAAGTATCTGCGATTATGGACGGCCGTTTTATCGGTCATCGGGCCGTCGGTAACATGAGTCCAGTCGGCAGACGGTGCAGGTGTATTAGCGATGTCTGTAGAGCGTTATCTCGTATGTGAGTACGGGAGCGGGTTGGAGCGGGTTGCGGCGGGGAGGCCAATGAAAGTCCGGTGCGGATGCAGCGTGTATTGCGTTACTGAGCGGCGCCCTTGGCGGCCAGGCGGCGGTCGCGCTCCTCGGCGATGGTGAGCCGCACGCCCTTGCCGCGCGCCAGCGAGATGTACGCCTTGGTGCCCTTGCCGATCACGAACACGTTGTGCAACCTGCGGACGGACGCATTGATTCCTCGAGCGCTCGCGACGGTCGCGTCGCGGCTCCGATGCTAGCGACTGAACGCTTATTTTTTTATTCATTTTAGTAACGGAACGGACTCTAATCGAGCCGAAACGAACCTATGCCACTACGCGCCTAAAGGTCTGCGTCTCGTCGCAACCCCGTTATGAACGGATTCGGTAATTCCTTCCTGAAAATTCATCGACGTATACGAAAAACCAGATTTTCAAAAAATTTTATACGAATGTTACGGCTGAATATCGATCTAAATTTAACGGCCATTATAAAAACTTTTACATTAAAACGAGAAAAAATAAAGTTATATTTTTTTAAGTGTCGTTAAGGTTGCCAAAAAGGTTCATATTAATCGCTAGTCTCTCGATAAATCGATTTTAGTTTAACGTACATCGCTTTCGCTTCGGAGCCGCGCGCGCGTCGTGCCCGTCCCGTGTCGGGTCCTACTGTGGCTCGTAACGCACCTGGTGGCGAACATGTGGCCGGTGGAGTCCTTGACGTGCACGATGTCGAAGGAGCCGGGGTGTCTCTCGCGCGACACGATGGTCCCCACTCGTCCCAGATTCCTTCCGCCCGTGATCATGCAGAGGTTACCTGCAAGGCGATCCGCGAACCGGTAAATATCGATCGCTACCCTTCGTTTCAATATCGGTAATGTCGAGAGTTTTTTTCGATCGCGAGCGGTGTAGGCGAGAGTGCACTGACCCGACTCGAACTTCATGAAGTCCATGATCTTGCCGGTGGCGATATCGAGCTGGATGGAGTCGTTGACCTTGATGAGCGGGTCGGGGTAGCGCAGCGTGCGGCCGTCGTGCGTCACCAGGAAGGGCACGCTCTTGGGCCCCGTGCCCACGCGCCGCACCTTGCACAGCTTGTACTGGGGCAGACGCAATCGTTGACATTATAACGATTATTAAAGGTCGAAAAAACCGCCTTTAATACGCCTCGCACGGACGAGGGTGGACACCTAAATCGTTTCCGCAGTTCGAACGCAGAATCTTGACAAAAATTATAAGAATTCATATGGAATTATACAAATAAAAAAAATTCATTATCATAATTGCATAGTTGATTAAAATTTTATTACAATTACGCCCGCTTGTGAAAGTAATCGATCGTAGTGAGAAATATCATTATTTAAAACGGTTATGTTCATGAAAAATGTTACTGGATTTTAAAAATGTTGGTTAAAGCGACGTCAAAAAATTACATTTTGCAAAAACTAATTCTTCGGTCAAACGTCTCGAGAAATTTTTAGTGCACCGCGTGGAAACAGTTACGTGTCCGCTACCGTCCACTGTAGCACACCACGTACCACAAGTAACTAGATGTAAACGGTACACGATGCAGCCAAAGATATCGACATTGACGTTCCGAGTTCTGAGCTGATTAGGATTGGCCCCAATCACTTATGAAGAATTAAAATGAAATAGATTTCAGGTGATAAGAAGTTCATCGGGCCATCATTGATGTAATTATGTTATTAAACGGTGAACTGTTATACTTGCGGTAGCCCAGATTACTCTCACTTCATATTTTATTGAAAAACATATCAAAATTGATTCAGCCGTTTCTGACGATACCCTGAACAAACAGTTATTAAATGATATTTCCATTTTAGTCAATAAAAATCTCACGTACCATAATAAAGGTTCTTTTGATATTTGTCAAATAATATTAATGTATTTATGTATAAACGGCCAGTACTCTTTTATTGTTCAACAATATGTAAAACAATTGCATATTTTCATTGGTACGTATGCAACTGTCCAGACTTGGTGTTGTCTTTTTTAAACTGTTTCATTTTAATTTTTAATTTACTCTTAGAAACTGCTATATTTTAACCTATGCATTGGCCGTGACCCGGTGAAGCTGGCATCTGTCCTGTGTTTTCGGCGGGCACAGCTCATTGGACGGACCAGCTGCTCGCTGTAGTCAGTGAAGTACTCGGGGCCGAATGTGTTATTATGACTGATATATAAGCAGGAGTTACCTTGGCCTCTTCTGGTGTGATACGGTGAATGGTGAATCTACCCTTGACGTCGTAGATCAGGCGGAACAGTTCATTGGTCTTTTCGATGGACACTACGTCTGCAAGGAGAGAGCACATCATGTCAAACCGATGCAGCATAGTTGAACTGCATAAACCTGCTCACATGAACAGTAGTTTCGTATAACTATTGCTAGACAACAAACAGATTCCAGAGTACCAAATTTTCACATATTCTGACTTCCATGAGTTACTTAATATTTGTCCGTACTGGACCACTTTTCTGTAACGAATAAACCACATATAAGATAGAACATAAAAGACACTACACAAGAATCAACACTAGTTTATTCCATAATTTTGGCATTTGCATTGTATTGCTGACTTAATTAGTGTTGTTTTTGCCTAAAAAAAACAACCTAATAAATTTCAAGATTTTTCAAAAACGACACATCCCTATAAAAAGAAACTTGTGTGATTTGGAGCGTCACTGCTTATCGATTAGAGCCAAAATCACGCAGAAATCCGTGTCGTAGGATACTAAAGCCACCCCGTATTCGGCCATCACTACTGCCAATAAACACACGGGAAAAATCCGAAAACTGCCAAAAATACATTCAAACATTTGGAGGACCGAGAAATCTGACTTTCTTAGTCTTGTGGGAGTCCATCAGAAACTTAATTAAAGTAAGCAGACTATTAACTCACCCATGAAGCCGGCTGGATACGTGGGGTCGGTGCGCACCTTGCCGTCTACTTTGATTAATCGCTGCTTGACGATCTTGAGCACCTCGTTGCCAGTCAACGCGTATTTAAGCCGGTTGCGGAGAAAGATGACAAGTGGTAAGCACTCGCGCAACTTATGCGGGCCCGTGGATGGCCGAGGGGCGTACACGCCGCCCAGTTTGTCCAACATCCATGCCTTCGGAGCGTTCAGACGCTTCAGGTGTTTCTTTGGTCCTCGCGCCTACTCGAAACAAACGACATGAAAACTTAACCTAACTTTTATCACGACATACAAATTTCATTTCATTATCATGACAAACTTGTCTTTAATCATTTTTGCACAAGTCCAATATCGGAATATTAAAATTGTACTGCAAGTTCCAAAACTGGTTTAAATTATTACACTGAAAGTAATCATTAATTTATCTCTAACCATAAAAATACTAATTGCATGGAGACGCTGTTGACCTTTACTAAATCTATAAAAAAACTTTTCAAATTTTATACCATTACATTGAAGATTCCAATAGATTTATCACAGATATAGAGTTTCACTCAAACTCAGTAACTCACCATGTTGAACGTCACAGAATCAAAAAGAAAGAAGTTGCTACAATCTTCACTGTCAAACACTTTAATGTCAATGTCAAATACACAATATGTACCACAGATTGCACAGTATAAAGAAAAAGACAAAGACGTTCTATTTGGGCTGTAAAACTCAATATATATAGAAACTTTTTAATTTTATTTTTTAGAAATACTGTGTTTAGCGGTCAAACTAAAGACATTGTTACGCCCCAACGTTTTAATATTGAATATTAAATTAAGAACGAAAAATTATGTTTGGATTAGCTTGATATCATTTACTTGTGCTCCACAACGTTAAAAAAACAAAATGTCAGTTTCGGTATCATATAAGTTAGAATCTTTGATAGATAACCTTAAAATAAAGTAATTTACTTACAATTATATCTTTTCGGTCTCTTAATTTCTATTAAAGGTGTATGGAGTCGTCTTCTAATGAGAGTTTTCTTTGGTCAGATGCTTCTAATAATAGCGTAATTATGTAAGTATTACAAAAACAAAATTAAGTCGGTAGTACTTATATCGGTTCAAATACTGAATCATTTGCAGTGCCCACATTTTGGATTATAAATAACTGATGTAATGTAATTTACCAACTATCCAGAAGTAGAATAGGTGCATCATATTATATGATTTATTTAATTTGTATTTACTACGTTTGGAGTTGCAAAAGTATGTAGCAGCATGGTAACTAACTATACGACAATACGACTTTTCATCGAGGCAAATACTTATAATACTTGCATCCATAACTTCATAATTACATATGCTATATGTGAAGTACATGGATGTAGATTAGCTAAGGATATGGTTATATTGGTCAGCTGACTCTAATATTAGTGATAGTGTAAATGGACATGGTCTTAAATGTGTGTGTTATTTTAAATATTTAATTTAGTATATTACTGCATAGTTTGAATGAAACTAATATCTCAAGAGTTATTACGTAATAAAATCTCTTGCCTCACAAAGTAATTATGGTTGGTGGTCCACATGTTGAAGTTTGTGTGAGGTCTCCAACCCAAGTTCAGGTTATTAATATCTACCTAACATAGATAATTGTTCTGTCCAGGTGATTCATTACATTGGATATCTGCAAAATAAAAGCATAATCAAATGTGAGGTGTAGTTTCACTTTATAATGACTGTTAAAATGCTACAAATTCAAATATATTACAGGTCTTCAGGATCTGAAACGGCTCAATCAGAAGGAGATAGTCAATCTAAAACCAGAAAGAAACAGAAAAAATGTGCTACAATTGCTGACAATAATAATAAAATTAGAATTAAAAATCATAGGGAGCCTAAGAAGAGGAAACAACCTGAAAGCAGTGATGAGTCTCAACCTGAGAAAAAGCGAATTAAATCGGAACCCGAAAGTGACATAGATAAAAGGAAACAGGTAAAAATGAGTAAAGCTACGAATGACACTAATTATGAATCACACAATTCCATGTTAAATGATGAAGGTTACTTAAATATACTAGTAAAGCAGGAACAAGAATATTTAATTTCCCCAGAAATTGTAAAACTTAAGAAGAGTAAAAAGTGTAAAAAACCTTATGTTAACAATTTTTCTGAGACCCAGTCTATTGTTGATCTAGATAAGAATGGTGTGGAGTGTTATCTAGATACAAAAGTTAAAGAAGAAGAAGTGTCTTCAACAGCTCCTGTTGTGGTGAAATTGAAGAAAAAGTTTAAAATGTCTAAGTCTGATATTGATCTTGAAATGGAGGCAAAGCCTGATTTACAAGCAAGTGATAGTGAAATCAAGGATTATCTAAATTTAAGAGTCAAGCAAGAACAAGCATCTGTGGTAGACACAAATTTAATAACCAAGAATAAAAAAAGGAAAAAGCGTAAGAGATCGGCAAGCTTAAGTAATGAAAATCCAATGTCATCAAAATATATGCACCTAAATGAGATTGCTGTAGATAATAATTCTTCTGAAGAATCTGAGGTTGAAAAACGAAAAAAAAAGAACCATAAAAATGATGCTCATAATATTGTTTCAAAAGAAAGCAGGGATAATATTAAAGGTGTTTCTACGGAAGATAGTACTGACAATACTTATAACGATACATCCTTCCAACCCAATGATTTAACCTGTAATAATGTAGTTAGCTCTACTGTTATTAACAATAGTATGATAGATACATTCAATGACACTAAAAAAAATATAACAGATAGCATCTCTAGTGACTTATCAAGAACAAATAGTAATTTGCACAAAATGACAAATGTTTCCGATAGGATTAGGTTTGAAGATGATGAATCAAAAACTTCACAAAAATTTGATTCAAGAAGAATATCCTCCAAACTTAAATTTTTTTTAAAGGCAAACCCCCACTTGCAAATTGTTCCTAAAACACAAAATAATTGTCTCGTAACAGAAGACGATGATATTTGGATAATTAGATGTCCACATGATATGAACCTAAAGGAATTAAAAAATACCTATTTATCACTTGAAGGTAAATGTAAGATAAAAATTAATGGTCAAACTTACAATGGATCACGAAATGATGATCTAGCCAGAGTGACATTTGTGACATACCAGAATGGACAAGCTTCACTTGCAAATTTGGCAGTCAAAGGCTGTCTCAATTATCGTAAAAGAATCCCTAAGACTCATATACCTGACAATATTAGTATGATAAACAATCAGACAAATTTTATTCCTTTACCAGACACAAAATGTCGCCATCCACTCTTTGGGTCTAATTATAAGAAATCTTTAAAAATACCAGCTGTTGTTACAGAACGCTTGCAGGCTGCTAAGGAGAGACATGAAGTGTCATGTGAAAATATTATAAAGCACAAATCTAAAAAGCATAAGAAGCGAGAAATTGACATTAAGATTGCGGAGGAATTGGAGTCAGAAATAGAGATATTAAAAAAAAAGAAAAAATGTAAACCCAGTCAAGGTACACCCTCTGCTTCCAAGAAAAAAAAGAATATAAAGCATGAGCGCCATAACACTAAGGCTTGGGAGTCTGAAAAAGCAATAGAAGAAAATCTTTTTAATTTCTAACAAATATAAAAAAAGAAAATGTGTGTGTTTATTTATGTATGTATGTAAGCACATAAGAAGTTATACTTCTTTGGCGTAACAAGAAAAAATTCTTTCTAAAAATTTTATCCTTCGTGTTATCCTATTTTTGTAAACAAAACGACACCAATACAGTTAAACTTGGTTTAAATAGAACATACATAAGTGAGAAACCTTCATAACCGGAGCTCGTGCTGAGGTCACAACACTTTCGCACTGAATTACCTCAGTCAGTGGGACGAAGCAAACCTCTATATCTGGGATTTGTTCTTTCGATTTTATCGTCATAGACACTTCTGTAACTGAGACAGCCAGTAAATTTTAGATGCATTAATAAAGGAATAAAGTACTAAAGTAGGCAGACACGCGATGAAGTTTGTGTCGAATTTAATGCGCCGAAATGTACTGTTTGTAGAATAATCTATTAAGAGATATTTGGTGGTATTGGGATGATCTTCTAGATGCCGTTTTTGGCCAATTAAGACGTGAAAAGGTTTGCAGACAATATATATTTAAAACTTGTAATTTCACTATCAAATTATCCCTAACATGTTCCTGATATCATTACATTTTGATCAACAATTATGAATGTTCAAATAGGATTAGGCTACAATATTTAATTAATAATAATAATAAATATTAGCAATATATTATATATATTATTATATTTAATTAATATTTATATGTTTTTATTAAGTGTTGAGAGACCTGAAATATTAATATTTTTTTATTTACGTAAGAACATGAGCCTGTGCGACACAGGAACTGTCAATCAAATACTTGATTTGATGCTATTTACTAAGTGTATATAGGTATAAAAAGCATTACTTACTATTTTTGGTAATAAATCAATACAAGGATGCAAGAAAGAAATCGGTTTTATTATTTTACTGCTAAACTATACTCGTTATATATTTTGTCATTGGTTTGAAATAGTCGAATTTTTATCCATATTCTTGATTTCTCTTTATCAGAAGTTCATACGCCTTCCTTTCATTGAAATTATTTACTATTTAAAATTGGTAATCTATTTTTAAAGCCTTTTCTGGTGTCCTATTGAAATAAAATCTTGCACATCAATATAACATCAGTCACGTTGTAGTAAATACAATATGCCACAGAGATTTTCTAATGACTGCAAAATCCAAAATTAACAACAGAACCCTTCCATGTTTGAGGTCTTAGCTGTGTCTTGAAAGTTTTATGAACCTACTCGTAAGTGACGTCCAACATGTAACCCTGGAGTCGGTAGTTTTCAAGGTGTAGAGTTTTGTAACTTACGAATAACTCGTAGAGCGTTTTTATATCTAAGTACTAAAGTTTTTACATTTAGTTAAAAGGTCAATATTGATATTTCAAAATACGAGTATTCTTTTCCTTTTTATTCAGTCATATTGGCGTCTCCAGTTTTATATACGACTTCACCATTTAAAGCATATTGTTTTAGAAAGGTTCCGAGATGATTAGTACCATATATGTACATATGTACATTCCATCCGTCTATTTGGGATTAATATTATTATGATTATACGTTGAAACACCATCACCTCTCGTATCCGTTATGTAGGTATAATGGTGGTTATAGTTTGTAATATGAAGGAAATCATTATCTTAGATCTGATCCAAGCTTCGGTGAATTAAACTTGACTGGCCTCGCGGTGAAGTGGTCGAGACGCTGACTGCAAAACTAGAGGTCGTGGGTGCGATTCTCACCCAGGACAAATATTTTTGTAATGAACACATTTGTTTATGTGTCTAGGTGTAATAAAAATATCCATATAAGTATTATATCGTATGTATATATATAGTTTATCAGTTGTGCGGTTACCATAACACAGGCATTGAATTGCCTAATTTGGAATCGGATACCCGTATGTGGAAATGTCCCAATTATATTAAAAAAAAACTATAGGCACTTATGATGGAGTGGATAGTATGGTACTCCACTCTCACTCTCAGGATTAAAACTTCATTATTTTGTTCAATCATGAATAGTTTTAGCAGCGCACGCGATGTATGAAATTTTACACTTTGGGTTACTTTAATGGAGTTTTAATAGGAATCCCTATGGTCTTTTTTTAAATATAAAATATAGCCTTAGATGTCACTCAGTGATAACGTAGCATTCTGCTGGTAAAACGGGATGGGCAGTTTCCAATGTTACTTCCTACATATAAAGTCAGTCACAAACTTTATCTGTTTATAATATTAGATACTTACGCAAATTGAATGACAGTAAGAGTCAGGTTTTGTGGATTTGTTAATTTACATACCAATTTAGAATCACGTGGCATAGTTCATCCTTGGGTCAAAGATATTGGAGATAGGCTACAAATTAAAAATTTTCCATTCGAACTTTATCGTTGTTAAACATAAACAATAGTGGAACTGAGACGCAACTATACAGGTACCGAACCGAGTAATTACCACTACGTATTTATTAATTGTAAACAGTTGTAATCGCTGTATAATAACGTACTTACGTTAAAAATATTGCGCTTAATGTTACTTTATTGTAATATTTTTATCATCAACATCCGTAACACGTCGCTCATTGTGTGAACATATGCATGTAGTAATAATTGGAGCAGCAGGATTTTTGGGAAACCTCTTCGCGGGCACCCTACTGCGAGTCGACTCTGTGCTTTCGGTGAAACGTGCTCACGGACGCCGCCCTGCCACCCTCCAGCAGCGATCGCGCTGAAATGACTTCCTCCTAGGTACGGGAGTTAACTTCAACCTAACGAGGGCCTTTCTAAATGCGGCCCGAAATATCTCTCCCAGCCTGCATTTTGTATTTACGAGCACGGTGGTCGTTTTTGGCGGTGATATACCGTCCGTGGTCTGCGATATGACCGCAGTTACACCCTCAGAACTCGTATGGCACTGCAAAGGCGATGAGTGAACTTCTCCCCGGTAACTAAGCTCGACGAGGATATGTTGACGGGCGTAGAGCGAAATTCCCGACGGTGAGGATGCCCACCGTATGTCCAGTGTCCCCAGAACGGAAATTGTGGCTCACAACTCCATCGACAGTGGTGTAGAACATAGTCTACGCTGCGACGATTGAAGCAGACTGTTTTGCACCAGGGCACGGCGTCAACTTGCCTGGAATACTGTTACGGTAGGCGACATGCTAAAAGCTTTGGGTAAAGTCGCCGATAAGCATGTGGCTGCTCTTGTCGGCTTCGAGGGACGTGAAATGATTGCCCTGATGGTTTCCAGTTTTCCGAGTAAATTTAACAACAGTAAAGCTCTTCGTCTTGGTTTTACTGTGGGCAAAAGTATCAGTGAAGTAATTCGTGATTATTATCGTAATCTATACAAATAAATAAGTGTATGTTTGTAATATTAAAATTACCGCTGTTTACTAAATGTATATGTATGTATACACGGTACATATACCAAAATAACATTTTTTACAATTTTTGTCCGTTCTGTTTGTTCCAGCTAATATTTGGAACCGTTCGACGGTCTTGACGGTACTTTTACTCGCAGATAGTTGATGTAATAAGGAGTAACATGGCTACTTTTATTTTTGAATTATATAAAATAACTTTCGTTTAATTCAAACGCGGACGAGTCGCGTGTACAGCTAGTAATTTATAAAGCAAGTACTAAAATAACTTTATAACAAAATAGGTAGATCGTTGTTTTTATCTGACACTTCCTTCAGTAATTTCTTAACATATTTATCATTAATGATTCCAAAAAAAACTGAAAGAAAACATATTGCGCGTATTGGAACATTTATCAGCTGTTCGATACTAGTTCAAATACTATAGAGCCCTCTTGAAGCCCTTGAAGGTCAAATCAAGGAGAGTAACGTCAAAATGATGTTAATTTCCTACGATGGAGGGGGTTGATGTAACAAAATAACGTAATTGTAATCGGCTACCTACGATCAGTTTTATTTATTGTAGTTGTTCCACTTATCTATCGAAACGAACTTGTTCAAACGTATATTTTGTCCTCAATAACATTCGGTGCATATGAATTCAAAATAAGACAATAATCATTACAATCTTTTGGGTAAGTAAAAAAGTATTAAACCACATTCAGTTTTCAAACTTGTAAAAGACATCACAGTACATTGAACTTTAGTGTACCTAATATAGAAATTACAAGTTTTTTAGTTGCATCTGTTCTCATAAAACATTTACATAATTATCGTCAAATTTATTAATCTCACAAAGTAACGCAAGAAATTATTTTTATCTGTGTAACTTTTATAAATACAAAACTCTGTTTGAAGTAATATTTAGTTTTTATTTCATGTCCATCTCCTTGCAGCAAATAATATGGATATCTCAAATATTGGAAAAGTTAACTACTTACTAGTAATGACTCAGAGTCTGGATGTGTGCCCGGCGTATGGCAATAGGCTCATCACCTATTCCATTGTGGGACTTAAACGTAACTGGTGAAATGTGGGGATGTACTACACTCCTCTGCCTACCCCTTCG
>DWEM01002178.1:0-12532 GCA_018245935.1 Agara belti belti
AACGGAAGAGTTACTGTATGAGTTATTTTTGCAGGTCTGCTATATTTCTAAATAGAATAAAATCGTCTGGTTTGATAGGCTTCAATACTGTTACGAATCACAACACTAGGTTATCCAAATAGTTTTTCAATTAACATGAAACTAAGGTTATTTGTAATTTATCACCAACCCTTTTTTTCCGCTTTTGGATACACCTCTCGGGTAAAAACTAGTACAGTAAGGTTGGCAGACTTCGCACTTGTGAGAGAAAATTATAAATTCACTCAATATTTTCCAGCACTATTGCTACAAGTGTTATTTAATTTTAAAAACATAAATAACTTCATACGGTCAGAGGCACATGCCTGCGTCATTAATGGAAATAAATATAATAACATCTGGAAACAACATAGCCATCTGATCCCAAACTAAATATCCTGTTCTATAGATCGTACTGTTCATAAATTATGTTCATACATTTCATGCATTGTGCATACATGCAAAACTCGTTCCTTTATAAGAGTGACTTATAGTTTTTATGGTATATAAGTCCAAATACTCCCAACTAATAACATACTAATATTAATTTCATTCATTTGCTAATTACAGGCTGGTCCATTGGAGAGGGTCAAAATAGCGAGAGACAGAGATGGACGACAAAAGAATTTCGCATTCATTACATACAGTCACGATGTATCAGTCCCATATGCTATAAACCTGTTCAGAGGAACTAGTTTGTTTAACAGAAAACTTACCATGCAATGTAGGGGTACAATGTCGTTACTACCACCACCAATACGGTGTTACGGACCAGATCCGAACATTGATTTTACAACCACGCCAATCACCCAGATATTTGCCACTATGACAGAGAACTTGCACGGCACAGAGCAATTCAGTGACGATGTCAGAGAAAAACAGAGGGAACCCAATGATAGATTGGTTATGGCCAGTCTTCAAGGCAATTGGACTCACAGACACCACCCGTACCGAGCCAAGGAGCAATCGCACGGCCGAGACAACTATAGGCCGCGTGATAATTATGAGAACCACAGGAACAGAGATAAGCCATCAAACAGTTGGCGAGACAGACGACGCCACAAAAATGACTATCACAGGTGAAGAATGCATACTAGTTAACCCAAGTTCGATTGTAAGTCTCATCATAATAAAGATCAACCAGAACTCCAATGATGGTCATGGTTTAAACTGTATACATGGTTATACATGTTTTTTAAATTAAATTTTACTCAATTTTACTCTGTTTGGTGTTTTTTGATCTTTCAAATTCTTGGCAACGACTGACTACTATAGATTTTGTTGTGAGATTCAACATTTTTTGTGCAAGTTCGAGTCTATTTCGAACAACAACAAATGACTTTATGCAAAAATTGCCTATAGACAATTTTGTATTTTTTTTGTTTGCTTGTGTCTTTAAGAAACATTAATTCAATTTGAGAAACTATATGAGACATGATTACTGTGGTACTATAATTAAGTCTTATTTCCTCCTTCGTTATTAGTTTATAATTAGATCTGTTGTGTGGCATAGACATCCAATGAGGTGATTAGAGATATGTTTACTATGTAGAGAGAATTTCTATAGATCAAAATTTGCTTAAACATCTCACATGCCTATGTTTTTTATGTAAATTTGAGCCCAGGTTGTTTTTGAATTCCATCACACGACAACAGAAACACTGACTAATGGATTGGTTCACGTGTACATTTCTAAAGTGATCTTTAGAACAATCTCATTTGAGAAGTGCAGTGTATGAAATATTTTTGCGGGCATTCGGAATCGAGGGAAAGACTTTAGCATATTGTGTGTTCTAATCTTAAGCTTTTAAACGTACATGGTATTATGACAAAATCTATTGTTTATTAAGATTACTAAATTTTAAATTGTATCTTGGAATACCGAACAATTGGTATCAAGAAAGCTTTATGTACAATGTTTGAGGTTTCAGATTATATTATCATGCAAAACCATGCATAGGAATGTCTGTCAAATTTTATTACTGATATTAAAACAATATTACAGATTTTTAATTACTGTTGCTCATTTAACACCACTGCCATTTCATTTGCGAATCCTTTAAATTCTTCCTGAAATTACAGTAGATTATAACATAGATAGTTCACTTGATGGAATCGCTAATACTATCAAAATATTTGATGTAGTGTTGAAATCTACGTTAGACTAATACACACTGAGACATTACATTGCAAATATACTCGAGGGAATCGACTCATCTGTGAATGGCCTTGTGTATCCATTCAATGTGAGATGTGACCACTTTTTTGACGGCCTGTATCCCAGTTTGATAACTCTATAACAAACAAAAATCATTATTTACTGATTATTTCGATTTTCCATCCTACTCGTGCAAGCTTAGAGAGGTGTTTAATATTCTTTCTAATTTCAAAAACTGATGCTTTAAATGAACTGTTTACCAATTTGTTTTTGTATCTATAGAGAATGTAGCCAACGATTTCGTAGATGAATGCAATGGATACGGCATAGAATATGAATGATAGAATTTTCTCATCCAAATCCAGTATATCAGAGTTGATAATTTTGATCATCAGGAATGTCCCGACGACGCCGCGCAATGTTAAGAACATCACCAAGTACACAATCTCCACTGTATAGAATATTACGGTTTTATTATATCCGCTTACACGGAGAAACCTGCAATTGAATTGTATTATTAATATTTTATTGCTCAGCAAAACGTCTGATAGACGTAGAACCTGACCAGATAGAAACCTTACACATTATTTACATGTTACATAATACATATTATAGACATTTTAATAACGCCCAAAAGAACAAATAAACGTGCTCATCGCACTTTTTGTTCTGGGTGGGAATCGAACCCACAACCTCCAGCTGTCGGGGTCTAACCACTAGACCATTAGGCCAGTCGAACGTACGAATTTACAGGATAACAGGTTGAACGCTGTGTTATCCGAATATTCATACCATCTGATTTGCAGCAGAGGATTGGTTACTTCCAACAATGCGAGCGTGCAGGCGAAGGTGCAGCCGGTGTACGGCTTGTCCATATATATATTTATAGCGGCAAGCGCGCTAGTGTGGTGACAGAGCATGACGAAGCTGTTCGGCCAGTACAGAAGGCACCAGAGCAGATCGAACGCGAAGTAACCCCACGACCACACCATCAGCGCGTATTGGGTTGGGGTAACTTTCACTGAAATTGGGTGAATTTAAAAGTACTCTATCTGTCATTAGGAACGAATAAAATAGAACCTTAAAGCTAGTAACTTAAAATAACATTATATATAGATAGGGTATGTATAATTTTATAATACCGTGAGCAAACAACTAACAAATACTAACTGCACTTACTGGTAAGTCGGTATTTCGAGAGGGTAGACACTTCGCACTGAGTAACGCCGAGGATGCTGGCAACACTGCCGTGCAACAGTGTTACCACCCTCGAACACCACTCGGGACTCTGCTTCGAGCTCACTGAGCACCACAAATACGACCAGCCCCAAAACAAAAAGGACACCAGCTTCAGCAATGTTACCAAGGATAGTTCAGAACTTAATTCCATTCAGATCATTATGCGTCAGTAACTTCATGTTTTAGTTGGGTTTCTCATTTAGGTAGCGGTCTTTTTATTTGGTCATTGTGCTGAAACAGTTTTGATCTATGGTTTTGATTCACGTTTGACAAGAACGTGCCATTTGTCATATTGAGATTATCGGTAATTGATTTAAAAAATAGGCAATAAACCGAAATAGTTCATTCTTCAGGTATTCGGTAATGCAACCGGCGACTTTTCAAGCATCATGATATCTTTAATTCACCTTAAGCACTGAAGTAGAAACAGTGGACTAATATGAATTAGTGCGATCGTCGGTCAGTATAGGTATAGTAATAAAAGATAAAACTAGTTAGTAATTATTTTATTACTGTTCCAATACGAATACTTAAAAAGATACAAATTATACACAATACACCTCAGTAATATATTCAACATTGGTTTAAGTACTCGAAACTTCTGTTCTTAACGACTAAAAACATTTATTTAGTTTCATGCCAACACGGCGCTAAATAACATTACCTACATTTACTTGTAAGTATTGTCTTAGTAGGTATGCATGTTACGCAAGTGTGTACTGAAATCGGATAAGTAACAGAAATAACAGAAGTTATTAAGCTATTAGTACACACTTTAAAGATATTGCTGCGTAGGTACCTACTTAGACATTGTATAGTAAGAGCGGAATGTTGCAAAATAAATTTTTAGTCATAATCAATATTTTAATAGAAAAATATCTTTCGCATAGTTCAGTCGTCACGGGTTTCTGATTTAATAGGATTTTACAGAATATTCACATTTTTAGGATCTTCCAAAATTATTCCAATTTGTTAACACTTAAAAGATAGATAAACATTTGGTCACGATTAGGTACGTAAGTAAGCTGTTATTTTGTATATGGACGGATCAATATGTTGACAGTACCTATACCTACCAAACCTCTTATTATAGAATAATTGAATAATGATGATCAATTAATGCGCAGATATCGAATTTAACATTACCGACACCTGAGCTTATCTACGAACTTTTCAATTGCGCGATATCGGCTCAGAGGCATCGCATCTTTTAACAGCTGTCTAAATCGTGAGTCTTCAGACAGAGCAAGGCACAGATGACGCGCGTGCAATCTCGTCTCCGCATTCGCGTCGCCCAATAGCTCACCCGCCGCTCGTAACATTACCGTTCTCGGTTCAGTTGGTAACTCTAATATCCTACCAGCTCCGTTATGTTTGACGAGGCGAACGAGAGCTTGCGCTGCTGCAGCACGCACCGGTCCCGCGCGATGAGCCGCCCCGCGCCTCGCTAACGCTACGCCCGCTCTGGCGCAACCGCCGCCGCACGCCACTCGTCCTAGCGCGCTTGCTGCGTCCCCGCGAAGGAATCTATTGACATCGGCACATCTATCCAACAATGCTGCCGCCGCCTCCTCTAGCTCGGTGTCCAAAATTCGTCCCCGATGTTCAAACAACGCGCCCAGGGTGGTGCAAGCGGCGCGCGCTACTTTCGACCGTAGCGAGCGCACGTGGGCTGCCGCTGACCGTGTCGACGCCCGCCAGCTGCTCGCAGGTGCTCGAGCGCTTAAGTCTGCCGCAAGCCGTTCCGTCTCCGCTAATCCGTTCACAATCACCTCCCAGTCTTCATGTTTTACGGGCACTATGCACTCTGCGAGTGCGGTTCGCACGTCCCTTTCGTCTGGTACTTTTTCCACTTTAAAGTCTTCAATAACTTCGGGAGACACGTTGCCACTTTTGAGTGAATCTGGCGTGTGACTCCTACTTTTAGCTGGAGTTGGGGTTGGCAGATTTTCGCTTTTTGAATCTGACTTTGCATCAACATTGAAGGAAGTCTGTGATTGTGCCTCTACTCTATCCGAATTTTTAGCTGATTGTCGATCTGACTCAAGATCGATTAAAGAAGTAGGTAAAGATTTTTCGGAGTATTCTTCGACATGAATGGATGGTGTGCGCGGAGGTCGAAACTCGGCCTCCTCGTCGGGTAACAATTGAGTTTCCGAAGTGCCGTCCACATTAAACAGCTCCTCTCTGATCTTTTCTTGCGGTGATTCACCCTTATCCACAGCCGCGTGTCCGTTCGTGACAGCACTGGAATCCCTGCGAAAATAAGACTCGTATTTGAATGTCCTCTAGTAATATTACAATGTGCGAAGGTGGTGTATACAATTACCGAGTACAAAGGGGCAAATTGGCGACAAGGTCGGGCGCGGCGGCGGGCGCAGGCTGTACTAAGGAGCGCCCGCAGCAGCACAGCCGCCGCATGCCGCCCCGCACCGCGGCGCCTTCGCAACTAACACCCTTCACTAGCAATGTTCCCTTGCCATGTCGAACGGGCGCGATCAATTGTCACATCCGTTCATATTGATGAACCAATCCACGCCTATTACGTCGGCAAATACATTCCCGAAATTACTAAACCGTACTACTCAAACGACGCCACAGTGATGACTTGGCGCCAAACAAGCGGTGACTAACACTAGCCGCACAAGTTTCAAATCGATATATTTGAAACCGATTTCTTTGTGCCTAGATAATGTACCTACGCGTTTTGAAAGAGCGCGTTACCTTGGAGCACGTTAAATATTTAAGCTCGGATTTGAGACCTATTAGCTGGCGTTTGCCGATCGCAAACTGGAACGATCCGACGATAGTGTAAATAGGTCGTCCATAAACGCTTCGAATGAGCGTCTAGTAATAATTTTAGTTTCAAAATGTAGGTTACTCGTATCACGCAATTACTCTTGGCGAGCGACGCGTGTCGAAAGTCACTAAATGCGACTAAGCTTCATTTGTTTGCGATCCCTCTGATAAGTATTGTACGCAATTAATTTCGCAACTGTCGCTATAATCAGATGCATAAGTGTCTATAAAAACTCTGACCCCTAAATTTTATCGACCCAATGACCCGATTAACAACCGCTTACATGTGTCGAGCTTCTATCCGTCGAACGATGTGTGACCCGACAGATAGCCTTAGGTATACCTACGTATATGTACGTTTTCGTTGCTACGAAACGATATTGTATTCAAACTTTGCGATTCGAGAAATTTCGTTGGATCTAAGCTTCCAAATACACGCCGAAACTACTTATTAGGAAGTCAAGTCACTCCAGTTTCTAAGTTGTGAGTCATTTGTTTAAAAATATTTCCTAACCTTTAAGCGGTTCGCTTTTCATATGCGTCACGCTCACTCCGCGTATCATGTATCGATTGAAGGGCTAACTTAGGTCACTCAATGGGGTGGTTGACTCCTGATGAATGTGTAATTAGCGTAAGTAGAAATATATTGGTATAAATATTTTGATAACGATCGTGGGGCAACTGTTCGTAAAAAGCTAGGCTAATTGATATTGTATTTCATTACATCATTATTTTTCAGGTAATTAAGTCACGTTTCGTTAATGTTATAGGAAAAACATTGACGCATTTCACCAACTGGTTACTGGTTGCTATATCAGGTAGTATAAAAAGTATATATATACTTATAATTAACCTTTCCTACTGTAATTTATTTCAGAAAGGTTTACATAAAACCACTGATTAATATACGAAAATTACGCAAGTAACAAATATTCACAGTCATATAGATAATACATATGCATACGTACCCACTTGTAAAATATGTAGTAATAGGTACTTATATCTATATACTACATAGTATATAAGGCATATTCTCGAACTACGCAGTAGGCATGGATAATTATTGAATTTTAAATAAAAAATGCAATATTAGTAGCGTATTTATATCCTTGACATTTCCACTTTCCAGTACCGTATGCCGGTTCCCATGAAGCAGTTACGATTGAATTATATAGAAGTCTTTTCATAGATTACAAATAGCACCGACTCTATGATAATAATAATATCTTAGGACAATTCTACACTTGTCCACTCGATCCCACATTAGGCAGTCCGTGTTAACCAAACAATTGTTAAACAACTACTTATATAGGTATGCGTATGTCTTTCTGTATCTGTATTTTATGGTGTACAATAGAGTATATTTGTATTGTATTGTCAATACAATACAATACAAATACACTCTGTTGTATACAATACAATTATTGTATTGTATATAATCGAACCTTAACGCGCCTGTCGTGAGACAACAAGAACGAGCATTCTTTTTAAACCAAGATAAATTTACTCACCTTTCATTCATTAACACGGATGACAACGGTTTCATTGGTATTTCTCTCCTAGGCTGTACGATACCTGTAACAATAAGGTAACACCCTTAAGAAGTTATTAAATCTGCCGCTAGATTTATAAAAAATCTTTAAAGCTTTATAAAACTCATTTCTAATGCGTCATATTAAGAAATTGGTAAGAAACATAAATACCTTACCTATAAAACAAAGTCGCTTTCCGCTGTCTGTCCGTATGTATGCTCAGATCTTTAAAACTACGCAATGGATTTTGATGCGGTTTTTTTTAACAGATAGAGTGATTCAAGAGGAAGGTTTATATGTATAATAATATATGTAGCGATACGTCGAGGTGAACCAAACACAGATTTTACGAAATTCTACTTGCAAAGGGAATTGCGGGGGCGGGGGTGGGACGAAGTCGCGGGCAGAGCTAGTAAAATATAAATAAATAACCTTACCCGGTAATGGAGCGGAGTCCGGCAGAGGTCGCAGGCGCCGAGGGCGGGGCGGCGCCGCGGGCGGAGTAGATCGCGCTCGGCGACGCGCTAGAAGCGGCAGTTGGGATACTCTACGAATGAAAATCATTCTTTTTTCACTAAATCACTGTAAGCTTTATCTTGTAATAATAATAATAATAATAATCAGGACAATTCCACACGCGACTCGATTCGAAAGTACGCAATTGAGTGTGTTGGGGTAGCCGGAGGGATATGTAATACACATCGCAAATGTTTGTCCGGGGTGGGAATCGAACCCAAGACATCGTCTTTAGCAGCCAGAGTGTTTAGTTACGCGACCATGGGGCCAATCAAGAATTTATAAATACATTTAATAAAGATATTATTAGTATATATTTATTTCTGTATAACTAAGTAACTACAATTTAACTATGTAATTTTCTTTCAATACGTACATATTTTTATAATTATGTTACTTATTCTACTAGGAATCGAACTTAAACAACTATTACCATGTATAGTTTAGTATAATTAGCTGTCGACAATCAATCAAATGTGATTAATAAAGTGGTGATTTTTACTTACCTAAAATTAAAACAAATTTTATTTGATACGTATAATAAATACTCACCTCGCTACGTGGCTTTGACGAGTATTTTCCAGAGGTCTATTCAACCGTTCTCGCAACTGGTTAAAATAATTAAAATTGATTGTTAATTAATTAACTAATTAAATAAACGAAAACAAAAATCTTCATGAAGTACAATGTATTGATATAACACCGATAAAGAACATCGCACACCGGTCAATGCTTTAATTTTAATCTAAAGAAAGTTGGTTCATGCGGTGTGCGAAGATCCTTATACTATTTGTCTATAACATCCCTTTAATAACACTTTACAAGCATATATTACATACAGTCTACTTTGCGCACCCGACGGTATCGAATCTGCATCGTTTCTATATCGCAATAGATGCGATGCGTAATCGTAGTAAGTCAACTGAGCTATTCAACCGCGACTGCATCGCCTCTATATCGCGGCATTTACGCGACTGTATTACTGCAAAAAGTAACCGTATACGGCCTCCCTTAGGACATAAAAAGTAAAATAAAAACCGAATAGCAGGTAACCTTGAAGGTCGGAAATGAGAGCAATATGTGGGTATACCCGCGGACATTGTCGAAACGGCCCCGAAAGGTCTTTCACATAAATGTTATCACTAAGTTAGGACACCCCTGCGGCCGTCAAAACGCTATTAACATAACACCTTGTCCTAATTATTCCTCCATAAAGTGTTACAGGCATTATTAGAGTTATTACGTTGTCAAAATAAAGAAGTATTGTGATGTAGGTATGCCATGAAAGCATGCAATGAAAAATGATTTGATTTGCATATCATTAGACGAATAAAATAAAAACCATTTTATTTCTGTGTGGTTATCCCAAGACATTTTTTATGAGATGAGATCTTTTGAATTTCGTCAGGAAAGGAGTACGTTACGCTTATTACCATATTTACGCAAACAACAAATAAATCGTAACAAAACTTCGGTGAGATTACGCGAACGGTCACGCACGATACTCGTCTGCTCGAATGTAATACGTAACATAAATAAACAGAAAGAGACAGTCGCATGGACAGAGACAGACGGGGGCATAACGCTTTTTCCTTACGTGACTACTTCGACCGTTCAACTGCAGCCGCGAGCCGCGTTAAGTACGCGACTACTCACTTTGTTACAGAACAGATTAGCGCGGTGAGTTCCAGCAAGACGTCGCCGCACCGCCGCTAGCACGGATGCGGGGCCAGCCGCTCGAGCCAAGCACAATGCTGCTCGAAGCTGAGCACTTTGCACACGCTCGTTGTCATTCGTAGATGATACCTGTGAATGAAGGATCAACAAAACTAGCCTAAGTCACTCCTTACTTACTCAATTGATCTACGCTTTATAACATTAGCTACCTGCCTGTAAATGTCCCGTCAGAATCGATACGACCGTGAGATGAGCCGGAACAAAAGGCAGACAGATAAAAATTGATTTCACGTTGTCAATACCGTATATAACTTTATATACGTTTAATAAAAAAAGTGTTGGGTGTAAATCACAATTTTGTTATGAAAAAGTTCTAATGCTTATGATATATGATAATTGCTTATGATTAACATTTTGGATAGAGACAATCAAGCCCGGCTAGCTCAGTCGGTAGAGCATGAGACTCTTAATCTCAGGGTCGTGGGTTCGAGCCCCACGTTGGGCGCAACTTTTTTTTGTTTTAAAATTGTTAGTTTATTCGTTGTGCTAAAAAAACAAACGTTCGATTTCATAAGACTGATAAACAAAGAACGACAAAAAAAAATATTTTTTCCAAAGAATTGACTACAATAAATTTACAAACATTTTAGTACGACAAAAAGGTAAAATAAACAAATAATATAATTCCTGTAGTGATTCCTTATCCTTGTAACAATTAATTATGGTTACGTTTTTATCTATTCTATTTAATTAATTAGTGACATAAATTAATTAGTAACGATTTTTCCTTCTAAGTATACAATGCAATTTTTACTATATCGAGGACCATTCATCCGAGCGAGCATCACCATCCACACGTCCAATATTATAATGGATGATTGATCAATATGTTATCTTACTTTAATTATAAATTGTGTTTTGTATTCGTTGTTACGAAAGTAGACTTTTATAATTAAAATTATTATAGTAAACAATTTTATATAGCCTTAACTAATGTTTTTCTACCACCAAGCTTAAAATACATAGCAGGTGACTTACCCCGATCATATCCGGTTCAAAGATGAGATCAACCAGATTATGCAACGCTAGTCTCTGCAGCAGCGCGTGCGGCAATGCAGCGGGGGGAGGATCCCTTGCTGCTCTCGACAGCAACGCGGGCAGCAGCTGTCTTATGCACTGTGAACTGCCGTTACGGACAACAGCGCACACCGCGCCCTCTGCTGGCGCGCGCGCCGCCGACACCTAAGATGTTATTTTGTATTTACTTTTTTTTATAAAAGAATAGCAAATGTGCAGCCAGTCACAAGACTTTTTCTGGAATGGAACTAGAAAAGCGACCGATAGTGTCAAATGAACAAATTCGATAGTACAAAATATAACAAACAAAATTGCCGTTCAGAAATAATAACAATAATATCAGTTTAACAGACGAGCATCTGATCCAAAATTATACTGACATTTTTTTACGGTACAATTACCGCTGGTGAACTATATAATAAAACATTATAAACACATACGTATGTAAATAATTTGCCGATTGCAGTCCGCTGAGCCTTGAAGGCGTTTAATATTCTAAAGAAGCTAATAATGTTAGCATGCTATGAGCTAAGTAGGTACAGAGAAGAGTTCAATCTCGTTTACTCAAGTAAGAGAGCGAAGTGCCCTAAACATATTTAATTAGAAACGCTTACAATGACTGGGGAATTTCGTAAAATATTGTATAATAATCTTTAGCTACACGACTCTATTTCCGTAAGCTACGCTACGCTTGCCCTACATTCGAAGCGTAATTAGTCGGTATTCAACTGACAGGCTTCAGACGCGATAGAAAGGTTCCGTAAATGCCGCGCATTCAGGAAACGGAGTTGAATACGTCGTTCTATACGTTACGATTACTGTATAATAAGAATAATAATAACTAGGGACAATTCCACACACCGCTATCCGATATCAAATTAGACAATTGAATGAATACCTGTGTTATGGTAACCGGACTGCTGATAAACATGTATGTATAATACTCATATAGATATATTTATTACGAGAAGACAGAACAAATAAACGTGCTCATCGCACAACCGTTGGTACAGGGTGGGAATCGAACCCACGACCTCCGGTTTTGCAGTCAGGGTCTCTAACCACTCGACCACGAGGCCAGTCAATTATTTTTTAATGCTCATTTAGTTAATGAAACTTTCAACTTGTAAAATTCTATTAGTTAATATTTATTTTTTATGTAGTTAGTTTTTAGAATATTGAATATCAACTCATATATGGATATTGTCTTGGCTTCAATGCATTTAAATCTCAACCACTCGTGGAAACAATATGGTGAAGATTAAAAACCGTAGAAACGGCGACGTGGCTCACTTCCCGTCACGTTATGTTCCACGTGAGCGCGAGAAATGGACTTCGGAGAGCCGGATCGCTACGACACATGAGAGAGGAAGACCAGCTCGAGAGGCGAACGAAGTTCGTGAGAAACGTAGCCAGTGGAAATCGTTAGACGTTATTGTATCTATATATTAATACGTGAAGCGAAAACTTATGATCCCTTTTTACGAAAATCGCGCGGACGGTGGAGTATGAAATT
>DWEM01002179.1:0-12529 GCA_018245935.1 Agara belti belti
CTAAAGCCTTCCTCGATAAATGGTCTATTCAACACAAAAATAATTTTTCAATTCGAACCAGTAGTTCCTGAGATTAGTGCGTTCAAACAAACAAACAAACAAACTCTTCAGCTTTATAATATTAGTATAGATTTCTTTTCTTTGTTTTGTGGCGATGTGGACAATAAAAAATATTGTATTGTATTATGTGTTATCTATACTAATATTATGAAGAGGTAAAGTTTGTATCGATTTTCGAGCGTACTCGTCCAATTAAAAAAAAAAACGTTCACCAGTATCACTTTACTTACTTTATATGCATTACTATTTTCATTGTAAAATAAAACGCACACAATTTTGTGAAAGGGATTCGAACCCGGACCCCGGTGTGGACGACTGTAAACAGAGATTAAGCTAAAACTGCTTCATATTGTACTTTCGAGTTAAACGTACGTTTATACAGTAAACCGATTTATTGGACGCGAATCGTAAATCGCCAAGCAGACGGCGAAAGGCCGCGCGAGACTTGAACGCGAGCGTGACATAATCGAGATTATACATCGGCATTGTAATAGTCGGTGGAGCTGCAGCGGACCGACTAACATTCCTCCGAATCTCGTGCGTGTTAAGTCACACGGCTGACGTAAACGAGACATACCTACGCAAGTATACGAGCTCGCGTTATCTTAACTTATTGAATCCAATTTCATTTATTTATTTATTTATTTATATATTTATTCTTTATTGTAACCGAGACGAGGCAAAGGGCGGACTTAATGCCAAATGACATTCTCTGCCAGTCAACCCTTGACTTCCCCAAATCATTAAATCATTAGTGTCCGTGTGTTCTATTTATCCAACGATGGCAAAGCCAATTATGATTTCATCTCATATGTACGGGTATATGAATGTATGTATGATGTTCATCTGTTTTAGACAATAGTACCTATATTATTATAGAAGATCCCTATGGCAATATTTATTGTAAGACTGTCTCCGATTCACTATCAATGATTTTTAAGAGATTTCTGTTTCAAAAAAATTTCAAAAATTGTAAACAAGTTTTAAACAAACTGTATTTGCATCTAGACTAGAAATGTTCGTTAAATCAAAGCTTGCTTGGCTTTGCTGCTGAACTGGCTGAGATTGAGTAATAGCCATGCTAGCACGTGATCTATTCACAGCGAGCGAAAGCTGACACGACTTCCCAACAACTAGAAAAATGTCATCCTTGTCCAGCTTGAACAGTTATAAATGGTTTTAGACTATTCAGGCTGTAATAAATGATGGACTTATCATTTGGGATTTACAAACGTAGTCTTCATCATTATTAATTATTACGAAACCAATTTTACGCTCAGGGTCCACGTTTTTATTTGATTTTATTAAATTATGAATCAGCGTACCTTTTGATTTCGCTCAAACATTCACTGACGTGGAGCCACCAATTCTAAATTTAAATAATTTTTTTTTCCGCCCACAAGGTTTATTTACAATAAAAGGCTAGAAATCTTTTTTGTAGGTAATTAGAATTATAGATATAAATTAATATGCCCTGTCTAAAACATTAATTCGAATCTCAAAAAATAGGCCCAATATAAAAATAAATTAATAAACCTTTACGTACCATAAACTGAGCATATGAAATGGAATGTGTAGTAAATATTTTTATACATTACTTGTTTTCAAATATGCTTCTGGTGTAGCTTCTGGGGCTCTTCAAAAAAGGAAATTGACGAGAAAGTTATTTTAACGAATAGACCGAGGTATTGACAAACAAGGTCCAATCGAAGATAGCTTTATAAAAGTTATAGCAAAAAGCTTTTTTTTGTCGCACATTAGTTAAGCAAGTAAAATAAAGACTCAACGAAGTATTTATGAAACATCTACTCTTTTACTTTCGTCAGGCTTCGTTGTTCTAACCTATTTTAATACATCTCTGATTTGATTGATACATGTAGTGCTACTCTACAATTCCAATCGGCTACGAAGTCAGTTTCGTAATTGTAGTATCATACATCTCTTTACGTGCCAAAACAATCTAAGCGTCCTTATCTTAAGCCGAGTAATCTGTATCTATCTCTTTCACATCACATCGTTTTACCTTTTCACGTTACATCGATCTCTGATCACATCATTTCTAACTTTACAGACTATCAAAAAAAAGCAGTTCCATGAAAAAATATTATCATCAATATCAGTAGTAAAACTTGATAGCAGTTAAAGAAAAAACGAAAAAGAATTGATTAAAAAAATCATTATAACGTGAAGGATATGAGCGTAGATACCAAAATGAATATTAAATTAAAAAAGTGCAAAACAGAGTTCAATGTATTTTACATAATATCATTAGTAAAGTGCGAAACAATGTTCATGTTCCATCCGTGCTAGTTTCAAAACGAAAAGACCGTACCTACTTATGTCCTTAAAATATAAGTGGTGTTTTAATTTCCGGCTGAATAACATTACATTATCGTATCATGATCATTATTTACGAGTCTACCCCTCATGGGTATTATTGAAGTGTTGTAATGCAACAAATTCCAATTGCGATTGTTTTGACATTTTTGCAACACGCCTTTAAGAATAAAAGTTAGATAGAGATACTCAGTTTTGTATCCTACAGACAAAAGGTGTGTGTTGGTTATGTCATTTATATAGAATATACCTCACCTCCAGTTGTGTTTCACCACAATTTATTCGTCGCCAAGACGAATAAAATTGCAATCAAGTTTTACTTTCACATGTTTTATTATATGAATTTAGAAAATGTCGCCTGAACAAACATAAACAGAATTTCGAAACATCATCATTATGTTGTGTGAATAAGTAGTGTGAATAGTCTAAATAGTATCCCAATGAAGCACTGCAATTTAGGTTCCTCGAGATCTTTATTTTTTATTTAACTATACCTTGTTTAATCAGGAGTAGGTTTTACATTTAGATATAAGAGTATTACGTATAGATATAAGAGACTATAAGAGGGTTTAATTGTTATCACTTTTAATTTATTAAAGGGCACCTAAAGTCAACAAAATATAGAAGATTAAAGCAGCAGGAACAAAAACTTTTTTGTCAGCTCCAACCGTAGTCGACTGGATAGCAAGAGGCGAACTCACAAACTTCTATAAAAAATAACGCTATTTTTTACGCTCAGTAAAACGTAATGAATCGTAACAAATGATGTCAGGGTCTATTTGCTGCCAACGGCATTTAATGAAACACGAAAATCGCGAAGCAGAAGTAAAAATAAAATAATAATCACTTGTTCATTTGTCCACTCATTTGCATCGTTTGATGCCAGAAGATAAAGAATATAAGCGTATATTATTTAACAAAATTATGCTCAAATTACTAATAGAATGCTGGTTATAAAAGATATAGGTTACAGTTTTATAAATTATTAGAACTTTAGATAAACGCTACACGCGGTTTTTAAATGGTCACAATCTTTAGAGGAACAAGTAAGTACATACCTATCAAGCGTTTAACATCTTACGTGAAAACGTTCAGTCTCTTGCATCTTATTTCAAAGAAAAACTAAAGACACCCCTATTAGATGTCCAATCTCACAATTTATTCTCACTGGATACCAGGCTTACGATAGCTTTAGTCCGGACCAGAGCAGCTCAACTTAATTGACGCCAGAATAAAATGAAATACTCTATCACCAGGAAAGCAGCAACGAAATAAGAAATTACGAATAAAAATCCATTTTCTGATTCGCATTTCAACAAAAAAGCGTAATATCGCAAATTGTTCGTCACAAATTTTCAAGCAATTAATCTGAATAATAACCTCCGCAATGACCCAGTCGACCATGATCAAGACACTTTTAGCGTTTCATTTTTCTCCAGACCCCTATTCTGGAATGATAATAAATCTATTAGGATTCAGCTGAACTATTTCATTAACTTAGTTTACAACTAGGTAACTAAAAGGGATTTGTAACTAGATTCAAAGTAGGTATTCGAACGTATGTATTTATTTCAAAGATGCTTATTTTGTAACATTTATAATTTAATATTTTATAAAAAAATTAAACCTTTTTTTATTCTTTACTCTACACGGATCTCCGCTTATAAAGAAAAGGTATTTTAAGCCTATAGTCTACCAAACTAGTCAAGTGCGGATTGGCAGATTTCACACACGTCCGAAAACGTATTTATATAGATATTATATAGATATAAACGTATTATATTATATAGGTACTCTAATGTGTCTTCACGATGTTTTTCTTCACTTTTTTAACAAAAGAAATGTAATTTTTGATTTATAAAGCGCACGTAATATTGAAATTTCAGATGTGCGTGCGTGAAATTTGAACCATGATCACTGAAGCGGGGCTGAAATCACAAACCACTAGGGTATCATAGCCTTGCTACCTAATATATTTTATATGTAAGCTTTAACTTTATAATGATTTATAATAAAGTCTACTATGCGCAAACGCAATGTTACACTAAAATTATGAATAGATATAGTTTTCATCAAGTAACATGCTTCTAATAAAGTTAATAACAGAACTTTTCAGAATCTTGGGGCTAGACGGTTGATGTTAATGCTAATTCTTACCTCCTTCATTCAATGTACTTACCTAATTGGAAAGTAGAAACAAAATATAATTATTATCGACAAATGAAAATAAAAACAAAGCAACAAATTTTTATTGCGAATACGAGTATGGTATGTAGCGATTTTTCACTTTTATTTAAAACTTTTGCTGAACTATGGGTCTCTTTTTCAATGAAGAAACGTCAATACGTTGTTCAGAACGATATTCCAAGATTGTTTTTCTCGGCCCTCGCCAGACGGGACCAAACAGTTTTTCATTTATTTTACGACTGTCAATAGCCTACGTGACCCCAACACTGGAAATGTGCATCCTTCGAAATTCTCAATTTAATTTTAGTAACTGGGAAATATTGCTGTGTCTTATAACTGACAAACCATTTTAACAGGCGCCTCTGTGTTCTTTTCCAAGTAACACTGAGTATTCCACACAAGTAGACAAGTATTATTATAGCATTTCATGAGCAGTTTTAAGTAATAGTAGGTGATATAAACATTTCTTCGTATACTTAACGAAGACTCAAAAGATACAGGACAATAAACACTCAATATTACAATTAGGGAAATTACCAAATTTAGGGAAAAATCATCAAGGTTTTATAGACTTATATTAAGATTTGAAACTAACAGATGCGTAGCACCCTTCTAATGCCTTGAAAACATGTATGTATATTAACAAAGAAACCTACTCAATCAAAATACCGTAAAAGCACTGAGATGCATAGTAGTAGAAACAGATACCTATAGTGATACTTGTACACGTGGACACGCAAACATTCGACATAACTTCTCTCGTAATATTACGTCCAACGACCAACATCAAAATATTATGACGAGTCGGGTTTAGTTTAATTGTCTATCAGACCTGCCTGACCCTAGCGTAAGCTTGTAATACCACCTACTCGAATAATAGACAGGTGTTAAACTTTCCACGACCGCATTTTTATGAAAGATTATCTCATCCACGAGCTAGCTTTATTTTCCCGCAATTAATATTCCTTCAACGTCCAAGTCATGTTTCTACGTCTATGTGAAAAATTTGAAAGCATTTCATGTGTACCTACTTATAACAAGAAACGTGCAAAACACATACAATTTCTGTTATGTATGGAAAATACCTAGCTCGGTACTGTAAATGCCCCAGTATACATACATATACATATATGGATCATATTTTGTTCAGGCCGTCCGGCTTTAATTGGCACATCTGCTGGCGATATCAACAAATGATCTTCGTTAGCGATAGGCGACAATCGATCAGTAACACTACACTCACCTTGGCCTTAGGTTGGTTACGCAAAAATAAGAACTTCCTAATTGAATCTTCAAAGCTAACCTAAACATCGTTAATGATTTCTTTCGCTTCCGCAAAAGTCTTAGTAAAGCCGGGTACGACAATATTTTTTACTAATGGTTATATATGTACTTCGACATACTTTAATTACTTATCTAGACGCAAGGTACTGCCTCAGGCCATAGTTCCGGTCTGACGCACCATTGTGTGTATTTACACGAAACATTTCAGCATGTTTTTTCTCAGCATATCTTTCTAATATTTTTTTCCATTCATTGAACCCAGTAAAAGTGAAAAAATCCCACCTAATTAAACACTAATGTAAAATAAAGACTACGGTTATTAGTAAAAAATCTCGGTCTTTCAAAGCACTAGAAGAAATCCAAAGTCCTAGAACAAGTTATGTCCATAATTTTATTCTAAATAAATTTCCCATCCAACAACCCTCCTTGTCTCTAGGGCACATAACTCAGTAGCTATCTCCAACACACAACGGATTTTTGAACAGGACCTTGACCATTATTCTGAACTAGGTTTAGCCGCGCAGAAATTTAATTTCCATATATAGTAATAAAATGCATTAATTTTTTTGTTAACATCTAACAAATTTAAAATTTCAGTTGTTCATCTTTTAAACCAAGGAATTTTCATATAATCTTACCACCTCTGTTTTACCTCCTCAGGGGTAGAATTTGCAAAATTCCTTTCTTAGCACTCACTTACATAATAAAGAACCTATCTTCAAATATCAGGACCCTAGGCTCAGCGATATCCGCTTTGCACTGATCTCTAGATCAGTCAGTCATTCAGTCTCACCTCACTGTTTTGTATACGAGTATGTCGAGAGATAGCGACAAAATGGTTGATTGATTGGTCGAGCGCACCCCGCCCTGCGTCCCGCAAAGCATTGGGAAGGAAGAGTTTATAGCGGTTTACCTATGGTATTTTCCATATTTCACGATAGATTTGTAAGGATAAACCTTAAATAATAATGAAAATGATATATGTAGCTATATGTAAATGTTAGTATCACACTGATTGGTAAGTAACAATGTACATTTTGTTTATAAATCAAGATATCCAGTGTTCTTAGAAGTGATCGAGCGCTATCGACCGGCGAACAGCCGTATAACATCTGTCAAATCAGATTTGCATTACAGTTGGAAGATTGAAACATACATCTTGTTTCCACTAACATAAACCACCGCTGCTCTACGTGGCAACTATCAAGTTATGTTGTACATATATTTATAACATATGTGGATGTTGCTTTATTATTATGGTATCTAGGTATAGGTATTTTGTGTAATTGTTACTGGCCAATGGCGAATATGTTACTGGCCATTCTGTTCAGTAGGCTTAGCAGTTCATTTTGCAGAGAATACATACGTAACTATTTTCTATAATTGATTAATACTCAAACTTGCATAAGTGTGTATTTTAATTATTTCACAAAATCTCAGACACTAACATATCTAATCTTATATGAGACGTTATAAAATTTTGAGATGTGAATAAAATTTTATTATAATTCATAAATACCACTCAACTGTTTCTAAAATAAGAGACTTCAATAAACATCGCGTACTTGTACGTTATTGAAAACTGTTATGAGAATACAGTTGTTCGATTATTGTATATTTCAACTTGCAACTGATACACATAGAGCTCAAAGTTATTTGCAGTTCTAGTGTAAGTTATAAATTTCATTTCATATCCAATATCATCAAAATTTAACGCTATAACAATTTAAAATGCTCATAACTTGTTCTGTAAGAACACTGTATGCTATTTAGGATCCTTTCATATGGACCGGCACGTAGAGCATTTTTGCTATCACACACCGGCTGTCTTGTTCATAAATATGCTATACTCTCGGAGCCTATTGGCTCTGGTGCCTGAGCGTCGTCTCGTCACACAAAAAGTTATATATAAAAATATTTTTTTTTAAATGTACTAAAATTCTATTTTATAACTATCACAATATGCTCTACTCTCCGACCGGTTTTATATTCAAATTCAAATTCAAATTGTTTTATTCATTATAAGATACATACATACACTTAATGAAGGTCATATTTTAGTCATCATAATTACTTCGGCTTTGTGTGCTCCTCAGGCTATAGTTGACCGGGAGAAAAAGCCGGTGAAAAAAACTTCCAGCACTCTTTTAAATAACAAAGGTATTAGTGAAACTACCCATGTTGCAGTATGGCTTTAGTCTAATATATGAAAGGACCCTTAGATTTCTTCTTATAAACTGAACCATTAAAGAAACGAATCTATATTTGCACCTTACCTCGACAGCTTGAAGCGATCGAAAGTAGTCAGTAAAAACTGTTACCATTTTTATAGCATGTTAGAATCATTGGAACGACGTACCTAGTTTATTGCATATCTCACAGTTTGGTGGAGTACAACTAAGCAGAAAAATGTAGGACGAGGACCTTGGCAGCCTGACATCGACATATATTAACAGCGGAAAAGCTATCTATCATCCAAGAGCGAAATATTCCGTAATATTACGAAATATTCTTATGTAAACTGGAGCTACAATCAAAATAAAGTAGGTAACTCTGATATACATGGCTTCATATTACGCCATGCTCCCTAGTTAGGATGTATTTTTATAAAATAGGTAAAAAATGACAAATTAATAGTTACAATAATTAAAAACGTTGAAATGTAAAATATATAAATGTACATAAAACCTTTCAACATTTCTAATAAAGACAAAATAAATAACATTTTTGTTAAGCTGTTTCCATAACTGTATATAATTATATGTACAATATAGGTACGTGTGTTGGGGACTATAAATATTCTGTTTCACCGACATTTTGCCTCCCGCTGTGATCTGTTGTTTATCGTCTTTTTTAGTCGTAATTGACCACGTGAAGTGTTTCAATTATAGGTACAAACACCAATGCAAAGTAACAGCTGCATTGTAAATTGTCTCACAATCAGTTCGTCTCAGCTCAAGTTCAGTACATTTAATATATTTATAATGGTGTTCTAACTGTTCTCAAGTTACTTTTTGTATCCGTCATATATTTATTAGGAAGACACCTACTTAGCATACGCGTCGTCTGTAAATGTAAAATTTGCTCATGAAATGAAGTTGGTGCAAAGTGGAGCATTTTTAATGATTTTAAAAAATGCCTCTTTAGTATTCCGTTACCAATCGCTAGGCGTCCACGGGTTCATAGGTTATGGTTTTAAGTATAGTATAGTCTCGGATGAGATTTGCATTGAATTGCCGTTTGTTAAATACCACATCCCTCAAACCGCACCGAAAGTTGTAAAATGGTAATGCTATATAGCAGAGTTTAGAGCACCTACCTACCCGCATTGCAAGTTACAAATTTTATAATTTAACAAGAGCTCTGGACGCCCTTACACGGCTAAATAACTATAGACGCCAGAAACGCTAATGAGAAATCATTTTCATGCCCACCAAAAACACGGTTTGTAGTCATCACCCAAATAATGATCATAGGTGAGGATTGCTTCCACAACCCTCAAATCAGAAATCAGGCCCTCATCACTCGAACTACAGAACAGGATATTGTATTGTCATTGCGTAAGTAATTTAATGGAATACATGTAGAATGCACAGCAAATAATACGTTTCATTGTATGATTGTGGAAATGTAAGGTTTCATCTAAGGATGCATAAGTAAAAACAAGTTTGACATTACGAATAGGTATAATATTATAAAATATTTTCAGCCTATCAGAACATAATCCTAGGGGATGTAACTGATATTTACAAAGATAAAAGAAAGGCGGAAGAGCCAGTGTGTGGAGTTCAGTCCTCGCACAAGCGCTCGGGAGGCGGGAAGCCGCGGGCCGACATCGGGTCGGGCGCGGGGGACGCGTGGGGCGCGGGGGACGCGGCCGGCGACGCGGCGGGCGACGCGCTGCCCAGCGGAGACGGGAGCGTGGCGTACACGGTGGGCCGCGGCGGCAAGTACGACGGCGCATACGAGTCACTGCGAGGGTTATAAAACGGCGAATCGTCCGCGCAGCAGTCCAGATTCGGCGAGTACGGAGTTGCGGCTCCGCAGGAGGGCGCGTCGTCGCTCGGCCTGTAGGCGGGCGCGACCGGCGCGTACACAGTCCTCCGGGGGGGCTCGGCCTCGGGCTTGTGATGGGACGACGGCGCGTACGCGTCCGACCAGCACGCCTTGCTCGGCGTGAAGTCGCCCTTCACGTACAGTTGGATCGGACGACGGAAACCCTTGCTGGCGTGCTGCGGCGTTCCAAGTATGCAACATTTGCTGAATCCAACCTCCGGTGATAGCAGATAGTCCCGAAATTTATTAGGGAATAGCTCGATTGAATTGAAGTTCTCGTAGATAGTTGGCTAAAAAAAGATAAATATGAAAATTAATTAAGGCTCATGTCACCTTCATTATAATAATTTTGAAATACAATTTTTATATATTCCATCCTACATTAACGTGGAAAGTGAACTATCCAAAATAAATAATGATAAATAATTTATTTTATATGTATGTATGTTATGTGGTTATTTCATTTAAATTTTATTTTAAAAAAGATGATAACATGTACTTATATAAAGAACAAATTAATGAGTACACAAAGTCGTATGCAGTAGGCGGTCTTATCGCACAAATTGCGATTTCTTCCAGACAACGCTACGGTACGGTACTCGGTTACGTTTCTGTTGTCGTTCGTTGTTATGTGACAAGATGAGCGATAAACGTACCGTCAAACGCTTCTTCTTCTTATAGCTGGCCCAGTTCTGCGCTTCCAGTACTAATTTGCCCCCCGGACGCAGATCGGCGAACATGCGGCGGAAGGCGCGCTTCAGGCCCGCATCGCCCCAGTTCAAGTGCATCCACTTAGTGGTGGACAAGCAGAGAATCAAGTCGAACTGAGCGCTCTCCACGCCCGCAGCGGCCGCTGAATCCTCTCTGGGTACATAGTTGCCCTGGAATTATTCACACTTGAATCAATACCGAAGTATTCTAAAACGTTGAAAAGAGCCAAGTATTTAATTCATCTCAACTATGTCAAATATTCATGAACAAAAATATTTTAAACAAAAACAACCATTCGATCCACATTTTAACATTAGGTCAAACATATTATAGAAATGCTAATTATTTTTTTTAGTGTTACTTCCAGGTTCATAATGAGTAATATCTAATAAAATTAAAGCAAAATATATAATTTATATTGTAAATGCTTAAATATATAATTCAAAATAGACTTTATAAGTTTTATTCCTATGGTTTTTCTTCTGTGCGCTAGCTCCATTCAGCAGAAATTGTGGCGTGTAATACAATGAAATAATTGCTATTTTTTTTTAAACAACTATGTTTGTATATAGAATATTATCAGAATACTATTGTGTCTAAGGTATGAAGATGTTTATATTGTTTAGATTTCGTCACTGAAATAGCAACAAGTTGAAGTTTGTGAAATCTAACATGTGACTAGTGATATCAAATGACTGGCAATCGTCCTGCTACTTTGATTACGGAATAAACAGTATAAGCATTGTATAATTAAGTAGGTATGTATCTGGAAATAACTCACTTGTTTAAATGTTACATTGTATGGGAATGTTTGAGGAGTGGTTTCTGGGACCGGCGTCGGTGCAGTCAGTGGGCCATACAGCATTGTCATAGATGTGGGAAAGAAAAACTGTCCGTGTTCCTGCTTGTTGACCGCCTTACGGTTTTTCCTTGGCCTTCTAACTTTTCTGCCACTCAAATTCTTCTTGGAATCCTCAAATTTGTCTGGCTTTTGACCTATGTCTATGTTGCTACAGTCATCACATTTTTCTTCCTTGCACTTATCACATTCTAACTTCTTATCTTCACCTAGCTCCAACTTCTTTTCATCATCTGTCTTTGGAATTTCCGATGGAACAGGCACAAATGATTTGAGATTTTTTCTAGCGCGCCCTGAAATAGAAATTGTTTAAAATATCATTTCATATGACATAAAACAAATTTCTAAGCTAAGCTTCCCACAAATATTTTTTATGAAGAGGCATAATTTACTGTAGTTTTATGCTCATACACAGCCTTAGAATCTACATATGATTGATGCCATGCATGTCTGCATGAACAGACAAATAAAGTATACATAAAATCAACCATAGAAAAAGCAGAATAGATAACTAAATACAATATTCAGATACGAGACCTGTTGAAAATCAATCTACATCTTACAACATAATTAACAATAACTAATAAGTTCTTACCGATAAGCACTGAATCAATATCTATGCCAACTACAGATTTAGCACCGAGAGTACGGGCCACTGCAATTGAAATGTGGCCAACATTACAACCAATGTCCAACACATCCTTGTTCTGGAAGAGATGCCGATGCATCTCAAACACCTGCAGGCGAATGTCCATCATAGCATTCAAGTTGCGGTAACCGTAGTATCTGAAATGACACAAATTTCATTTTATATATCTAACAATAAATATTAGTCAATATAGCAGGAAATTGTTTTACAACTTGGCTTATAAATATAAACACATTAAGTTTAGAAATTACTTTTCAAATATTTAACGCATATATTAAGACAAAATGCTAGCAGTGTAACAACAGTTTAAGAAACTCTATCGTAACATCACGCCTGTATTCCCCGAAGGGGTAGGCAGAGGAGTGTAGAACACCCCCACATTTCAC
>DWEM01002180.1:0-12526 GCA_018245935.1 Agara belti belti
GTGAAGGTATGAACGAAGTTAGGACGGAATATACATAGATTGAGATATAAAATATCACGGTTAGCCATCGTAATAACACCTTTTTAATTGTTTAATTATTTGGCTTTATAATTATTTAATTATTGGGCTAGAAACTTATTACCTACTTGATTCGAACAACTATGGAAGACTAAGGCGTGCAGGTTTAGTCAGGATATTTTTCTTCATCTGCATATGGGTATTTCTATATAATTCTCTGTATAATTCTCTAATTCTATAATTCTCTGTATAATTCTCTGTATAATTCTATAATTCTCTGTATAATTTTAGATAGATATTATATGCACTGTCAAAACATAAATCAAATCTTTCTCGACCTACAAGAGCTGTAAGGACTTGTACTTTAAGTAAATGTCTATTCATTATACATCACGCAAGCGTTAAATGCAGTCTAATGCAGATCGATTTACCAGCTTTGGTAAAAATATTACTACAACAATATGCAAATGTGAAGAGTATTTAGCGACATTTGTTAACATAAAGAGATACCAATAAAATATTTATCATATCGCGTCAGAATATGCAATGAATTTGTACTTTGAAGATATCCACTACTAATAAGCCGTTATAATGAAAATATAACAGGAAGTACTTAATTTATATCTACCGTTCAACATTTTTCATTAATCAATTTCATCCTTACGTGTTAAATAAAATGCTAAGTAAAACTCAAGAGATCAATCCTTTTTTTATCCAATCTCACTGTCTCCTCGTCCTTTGACGCTCAAGTGTCGGTACTTCAGTGGCAGCAACAACGACACCTACCGCAGAAAGCACAAGACCGGATGCAAATGACCTCGACAATATTTTTCAACATAACAATATAAACACGGTAAACTATCGTGGCGTTCGAGTGGGCAACCCTTTCGCGTCACTCGCTCCGGGCGCCTCCACAAACACGCGCTAGTGATGCGTAACGCAAACTCGGTTGTCGATGTTTGCGCTGCGACTGTAAACACGTCGGTGTTTGTCCACCTCGCGAGCTAATGGCGTGAGGTGTTCGACAGCGTGTTCACAACGACAGATTCACATGAACGCTACTGTAATTAACGGAGAGAAATTCTATTTACAAAATGCGTTCGCGCTACGTTGTCGGCTGTACAGCTATTATTTCAAATAACAGGCGCTGTGATTAGTCGCCTGGAATTTCGGAATGTACGTTCAAGTGTTAATTGGAATCATTTTATTCATTGTGAAACATTACCGACCTTACACACAAATTTATATAATATATTTGGTACAATTTGAGGTTTCAAGTGCATTGAGCCGAACTAAACGTGATCATGGTTTGAATATAAAAATAAGTGCAAAAAAAGGTCTCAAAGAAGAGAAAAAGGTAACGCAGGGTCATAACTTCGTTTGAATTCTCTGGTTGGTGCCGTCTCGCACCGAACAGCAGGGGGCGCCATCGTTCTCACCTCGACGCGAGTGGTAGCCGGTGTTTAATAAGTATCGATAAAATATGAATATGTTTGTAAATAATTTTGATACTTATCCTCATTATGTGGTTCTGCTAGGGAATTAATGGTACCTTTGAAAATTGAGGTTACTTCTTTAGAGTTGTTTTTAATTATTTATGGTATCCACGAAAAAATGCTTGGACATTCTGACAATTTTAAACTATTGTAAATATTGTTTAGATGCTGTTATGCCATGCTTCATTAAGTTGGTTTTATTTAAAATAAGACATTATCTATCTAATATCATTATGTCTATTTCAGTTTTCTCAGTGATTTTAAGGTTATTTTTCACTTATCATTACTTCATTACGAACTCCAAAATAGTAGCACTGTAGCGCTCTAAAGCAAGGATAATAAACTATCAAAAGTCATAGAGATAAAATACACCGTCATTGGTTTATTATTAAATTGAATCTTTTCACTTCCAATTCAAGTTAAACATAAATCATAAATCTAACGTTCATAATATTATGATAACACTGTCATTTATTGAAACTGCATATTTAAATTAAAATATCTGTAAATCTAAATTGCATAATATTCACATACAGAGACATCTATCTTTTATAATTTCGAATTTAAAACTGGTTCATTAAATTAATCCGGTTTTAGATGTGTCTGATTAATGGTGGGTGAAGTGTTAGATCCGCGTAAGCAGGTTCGATTTCAGATGTACCTTTACTGCATCCATTGTTGTTACTGGGTCGGACAGGCACATAAGGTCCCTAGACTTTCATCATTAGTCCTCAATGTCAGTATCGCATCTACTCCTCATTTCTGTTAGTTTCACCTCTACTTAACATTGGGAATTACATGTCTTATTGACTGAAATGGCAATTTAAAATCGTGACCCAAACATGGCGCCAATTAAAGTCTGCAATTTTGATTTCTTATAATTAAATGGCTTACATCCTCTGATCTTTCAAAGCGGAATTGAGCTCATCGGCATTAAAGATTATTTTACATTGCAAGGATCAGACAATCGTGTTTATATGGTGGATTTCGTGACTGAGCTATGTGTGGAATATTCCTTCGAAGACTGAAAGGGAATTCACGCTGGAAATCATAATAAAAACGCTCAAGATTTCACTGGCAAGATGAAACAAATTTTTGACGACCTCAATATTATGGGACCGTTTAAATGCAACTTACACTAGCAGTGTCATCTAACCCTTCACAAAATGGTAGCCAGTGGGAAAATTTCCGAAAATTACAGTAAAATTAAACGTCATTCCACCAACAATGGTTCTCGTTCACAATTAATGTAAAGAGCAGTTTACACGATATGATCTCGAGGTGAACCGAGCACACCGTGAGACGAGGAATTACACTTTTTCGACACCAATTACTAAACAACAAAATGTGACGGAAAACAAAGTTGTTACTCCAGCGGACATTAGTGACATTGACGCGAGCGCACTTGGACATGTTCATAGTGACATAACATGTTTAACAATAAATGATGAGAAATTACAAAAATATAAACATATTAGTGTGTTTTTTTTAGTATTTTTTTATACGATACCTATATACATATCTGTTTTAATACTTTTCGTATTATGCGACAATGATATTATTTGAAAATACTTATGAAGCAATGTACAAAAATATTTGCGCAATAAAACACGTGTGAAGCGTAGCCAGAACTAATCCGGTCGCGTACGGCTTTTGTGCGCCACCTATATGTAATTTACAGTGATTAAACCGCGCACCCAAATGAAGAAATAAATTTAAAATGTGACATCGGCTAAATGTTATTTCACAGCGCGGACAGCTCCACGTTTTTACAGCCGCAATCAAAACGTGATTGTCGCATTCCCAAAAAACTTACTTAATTGTGTCGGGCGAGTGTTGATGATATAAACAGTAATTACGTAGGCACGGTGCGATCAAAAATGTTATTAAAATACGCTTAGCGACACGGTCCGGTGGGATCGAGCTTAGGCCGCGACTACAGACACGTCTTAATGCTTTTGCGTATCAATGTCGACTGTGTAATAATTATTTAAATGTGAACTTACTATCCTCTTGCTAAGTGTTAATGTTCACATTAACGTCGGCGGTGTTTTGGTTGTTTATATATAACATTATAGAGCCAGATCGTTCGTCTATTCCCGCCCTTAGGACGAGTTGACATGGAGGATTTTTAAAACTTAAAATCCTGTAAGCGACTACAGAATGAGAAATAACAGTAGGTCACGTGAATTTTTGTAATGAATTTGATTGTACCATGTGATGAAGATCACGATTGACTCTATATTTAGGTATAAGTACCTACTTTAAATATTATTATTGTTATGTTTACACTTGAACTACGAGTATATTGTAGGATTTTGTAGGCGCAATAGTTAGTCTTATTGAGTATGTACCTATGTTTTACCTAGAATTATGAGAAGCCTATCTCAAAACGAGACTATATTACAGTTCATTGGAAATTAACAAGATTTGAAAATTATCAAATTGGGGTTAAACATGATTAAATAAGTTACATAATGCAAAGATTTAACGACAGCATCAACTTCAGCTTACACTGAGCTCGGTCTGATTTACGACAATGTTGCAGGACACAACTAAAATAATAATTTTGTGTAATTACTATTTTTTTGTTTTCATTTATAGCTCCACAGACATGCCTTTCGTGCCTTTTTTTTATTCAAGTTGTTTTTGGCAATTTGTACCTACAATTAAAGTTTTGTTTTGTTTATTTTTCTCTTTTCACCACTCATCCATGTTGTTTTCATTTGGTTCATTAATTTTTCTATACTTCAGGTACAATTATTAAATTGTACCGTCTGATATAATGTGGCTAGTATGCAGTTGTTTAGTAGTAGTTGTGGAGTAGTTATTTATGTAGATGTTGATAGCATTAAATTTTTCCTTCTGTTTTTAAAATATTGAATTAACAAAACAATTTAAAACCATAAATGACTTGAGGTAGCCATACCGGCGATCACAAAACCGAACCACCATCGTCCCCTATGCCGAAATAAAAGTAAAACAATCATTTTGTACGGCCATTAAAACCACACCTGTCGAGCGTTCAAGCGGATGCTTTCCAAATAATTATCATGCAAATATCTCAGCTTCAGGGTGCTATTGTTTTAAGATGATTTTTATTGCTCGTGGCGCACAACAATGGGTGCCGAGGGGCAATCGTCGGCTGCGCTTAGCCGACTGAAGACATTCCTTTTCGTTTTAGTACACGTCCGTACACATTTTGGTATTACTAGTCCTAGCTGTTGCAGTAAGCGTTGCGATTTTATTGCCGATTGACAAAACTTTGCCCCTTCGATACCTTATTACACTGTAAATGTGTAAGATATATGTTATCTGTAACCAATTTTAATTGCTTCGCTGTTTTAAAATTGGTGTATTCATGTGACCGTTCAATTGTTATTTTTTGAAAATATGATTTTGCAAATGGCTCTGGAACAACGTAATGGAAAATATAAGGTGATTCTTTAATTTTTAGGGAAATTACCTGAGTAAAAACATAAAATTATATAAGTACATAATTTAAGTTAAATTGAATGTAAAAATAAGTAACCTAAATTCACGTATGTTAAAGGTGGTACATAAAGATAAAGCTGTCTATACACCAATTACTTGACTGGGTATTGTTGGCGTGGAGTATTACTTATGTGGTATAGTAAGCATATCTTCATCAGAGCTTGTTCCAATTAACTCTCCAACGCAGGGATACCTACATGTGACTTAAAGTATAACCTATTTCAGTTGGGATATTCATGGATTGCTTAGTGGCTTTATACATATAGGTAATGCTATGAAAACAATGAGAATCTCATTAATAAAGCACATAAAATGGAAAGCAACATTATAATATCAAACAACATAATAGGAATAGAATGTTTAAGATATCGTATACAAGACAAGAAAACGTAAAATTGCTTCGCCTTTCCTTCGTCTGCACCTCGGGCGCTGTTCGCGCTAATGGGTCTGTAGTCTATTGGGCGCGCTATCATACCTACTAGCAGAATCGTATGTAAACTTTGTTACAAGTCCACTTAAATTGTTTATTATATTTAGTATTTGCCGTTTCCTAAGCATTAAAATATAATAGGTGATTGTTTTTTTATTTCAATAGTAGGAAACTGCAAAATCAATATAAGGTGTAAGTACATTGCAAATTTATTTTTGTTTCATTTTGTAGGTATTACTTGTATTTGCTCGTTATAGTTTGAGTAGTTTTAATGACATATTTGGAGAATTTTCAATATTCCGAACACTTCTTTGGAAATTTTATGATAATCGCTGTCTAAAACCGATAAGTAGGGTTGTCAAAATCAACAAAATTATATATAATAATCATTATAAATATATTTTTTTGTCTTTTTACTTGTAACTTGAGGCAGTAAATTTTTTTCGCAAATCAGTTAAAATAATCTTACATCTATAACAACAATACATGTTGGATATCGCAAAACAAAATTCCGTCGCGGGCCGACAAAATCCAAGTTTTCACGGCCACCGCATTTATTGCTTCGAGATATAAGGCGTACTGAATTTTACACCTCTCCGATACGATTTAACGAGCCCCAATATTGACGTGTAATTAAATCATAAACTAAGATAAAGACAACCGCCAGTAAAAACGCCGCAGCGAGCGCTAATCCAATGTGATTTACAATTAGGTGTAATTATAGGCCTTAGCCCGTTAATTGCCGGCCATATTAATTATCAATAAAAAACGAAAATTCCTGGGCGAATCGATTTATTAGTTTCCTATCACAAAATTAATACTGATTACGATTTAGTATATAACTAAATAAATAAATTGTATCGTAAAACGTCACAAGCGCGGTCGTTATTAATTCCGACGATACAACAGCAATTACATAATAATATCCGTGTTCATAGATGACGCTATTAATTACACAGTAAACAAACTTAATAAACGAGCCACCGAGAATCTGGCTACGGCGCGAGTTTGACACGTAGCGAGGCCTCGACTTAGTATCGCGAGCAAATAAAGCGAGATCATTGCTATATCGGAGCGCAACAATGACTAGGTGCGTTTATAATGAGATCCAAGAAACTCGACCACATCTGCTGCAAACGAAACTTAATTAAAGTGACACTTCGCATGCATAATAAAATTATTCACGCATAATCCAGAGATAACACCGGTACGTACATTCACAATGCGGGCGTACGAGATATTAATGTGCATACACACACTGGCAGGTTTTAAGGTGGTCTCGACCGCTTTAATACGAAAAAAGCAACGGAAAGTCCTCTTGCATTGGTACGATAAAATTTGCATTGTATGTAGGTAGGTACATCGAGTAGGTACATAAACAGTCGATATACGGGCCTCTTTAGATAAACAAATAATGTACGCGCCGTGTACGGCCGGTCAATAATACCTAGCAGTAACAGAAACACACTTAAATGAATGCGTTCATAAAAATAATTATACTATTTATAGACTTATTTCTTTCTAATAAGTTGCAGATGCGTCGTGTAATATTGTAATAATTTCAAATTCTTATCATCATTACCTGTATATTACGACCCAACTGTTTATATGTAATAAAGATGTATGTTTCGTGATCGATACAATACCAATGTTGTATGTTCATAGTAAGCGTTCGTTTGTTTAGATTCGTTCAGATAAACATAAAGTGATAGGAACTAAGTTGTTCCTATCTGGAACTTTCTGGAAATAGACGAGTTTGATTACTATTTTCATTTCAAAGATTGACACGAAGTGGAACTGTGGACACTTTTATGTATGATATCATATCTGCATTCATTATCGGTGTAATTAAATATTTATTACATTAAAGTGGCCGACGATAATTTAACTTTAATCCGTCTTTATGGCGCGCTGCTCTTTCTAATTATAAACTGAACATATTTTTGTAAATTTAGGAAATGTGAATAAATCTTTCCATATTTTATATCTGAAGTAATTTTATTTATGTAGTGGTAAATTTAGTTAGTTTCGTTTTTTAACAGTCAACTTCACCGAGATGGGAATTAAGACGCTAACAATTCTATTCATAATATTGTTAATAACTACGATTTGATCATTTTAAATGAAGTGAAGTCTTTCATAGAAAAAAATATCGTACGATTGTCGGTAGTCCAGCCATACTGCATCCTCTCTAGTTATTGTCATAGGCAATGACCGCTTATCAATGGGAGTATTATCAATGGTATCGATTATTTAATAGCAAATATAGCAGATAACGTTTTGGGAAGTTATCGACTATCACTAATTATTCGTAGATAACACCCGTTATTACGGACCTGGAGTGCCTTGACAATATAGGCACTTAGGTAATCTAACCGTAGATTAGCCTGTCTTTGAATAAACGTACCGACGACGGTTCAATATTTTGATATCGATATCAACCAATTTCTGTCAAATCAACTCACCAATTAATCAATATCAATCAAATAAGAATATTGAACTATTTCAAAACACTTGCTGCTGACTCTGCTAAGAGTAATTATTACAATAATATTAAATGCGACATTTTCCATTTACTGTTTTATTCACTTTAACTTATCTTCTCATGTTAATTTGAGATACTCGCAATAATTAATGTCTTGTATAATGTAAGACAAAGTGACATTAAACATTAGTTTTAACATATTATGCATAAAACTTGCTTTTCCGGCTCTATTGTAACTATAAACTAACTTTAATGTATACAATGTTTAATTGATTCCATATAATTAGCAACGCTTTATATAATTTTCCATTTTTATTATTCAAATCACAATTTAAATTCCTACTTCTAAAATGTAATTTAACAAATTCAAATCAAAACCTAATGATGATTAAATATTTCGTGACGTAATTGGATTGTTGTTTTAGTTCCAATTAAAATGTGTATTTTTATTTTACATCAAAGTCAAATAGTGCGACTACGATTCATTGTAATTAAGTTCATATCAGTAGATATAGCCGCCCAATATACAAGGGATTATGGCATCTTATCAAATGACATTACCAATTTGTGTTATGATGTTGTGTTGATATTTTAAATTGTGCTCATTAAATGTTTTGACATATGTCAATGTAATTAAAAGCCGTGGCCAAAGCGCGACCATCTACTTCAAAATTGAAAATTAATTCAGAACATATGAAATTAAATAAAAATATGTCGTGTAAACAATAACCAAATGTTGTGTTAATTGTTTTAATTCCCTTTTTGCTAATTTTAAACGTCTTCCGTCCTATGTTTATGAAAGTTTTAATATTTTTGTTTGTTTACTTCGCAAATCCGTACTACGCATTTGTATTTAAAGTCTTACTAAAAAGTATGCCAAAACAACTATAGACATATAATATCATATGTACATTGGTACGATTACAATTTTAGATTCGAACCTCGTCCGGAATTCGCATACGCAGGGGCGCGTAGCTGCGGGACGAATCGTTAAGGAAATTACCGGCTGCCCATTAACGAGCAGGTGAAATTTGCTAATTAAGCGAAATTAATCTGAGCGGCATTTCGCGCTGTGACGTAAACGCGAGATGCTTTTGTTTTATTGAATAATTGCCGAGAGGTGTTTCGGACGAGACGGACTGGTTCCTCCAAGGCCAGGCGTCGAACTTGCGCGGCTCCACCGTTCGACACCGCGGCTTGACGAACGATGCCGAGATTGCGCCCGCAAACCATCACACTACACTTATAACGTAAAAAAAGCAGTACACAGCCTATTGATTATGGATTAGGTTTCTTGGTACTGAACGGACTTAACAATCATGTCGATAGTACATTTTTTTCTGTATTAGTAGACGTTTGAAACGTGCTCGATGTGTTTATAGGCAGAAACGAATTAAATTGTATCACGCAAATGAATGTTGTAAATTTATTAGCGTTAGTACGTAAATGTACGTCTAGACCAGAACTTCATAGATCGCTAAGGAGATAATATATTTAAAGTTGACAGTATATCAGTTTTCGATTTATCGCCTGTCTCGATTTACGCGGGGGACATAAATTTTGGAACCTGAACCGTTCGGTTGGTTAAATTAAGAGTTGATGTTGGGTTATTGAAGAACGCCCGCGGCGATGTGCTGAGATGTGGCGAAAACTCACTGGAGTTGACATCAACATAAACAGAGGCCTTATGACTTTTATCAGTCATTATGTAATTCTGTTTCGATTGTATCTAATTGTTTTATTGTGTTTCATTTAACTTGTTTCTAATGACTACAATAAAATGATTTTTATTTAATACGTAATTTAATGTTTATTCGTATGTTAAATGACTTATTGAGATTGGTCGCGTTTATATTGCATCATCTGCAACAAATTCAATAATTTAACTGACAGTTCCTTACTAGCTTCCACATAATAAATTGTGAATGCACCTATCGCTCTGCGCTGAACGTTAGAATTCATTTATGCAACGATTAATTTGCATAGTATATATAAATTGCATTACAATGCACTATTAACAAATCGGTAAACAGTCTGGGTAGAGGCGTTAATTAAATGCGATCTATCAAATTGTTTTCTATACTGTAACCAATGTTATTGTATTGTTTAAATTTAATACTACGAATACAATTATTACTTAGTAATTTTGTCGAAAAAAAAACCCGTGAAATTACAATGACTACCCAGAATCGGCAAGGTCTAAGCTTTGCACGTAATTGATTTATAAAGTGGAAAATAAACGAAAACAAGGCACAATTCTTTAAAGCAACAACCGATGGAATTTCTATAATGAATAATCGAATATAATATGCAACTTAATGCATAAAAATCCAGAAATAATGTATTACAGATAGAATCCGTTAGTTTTTGTCATCGGTAACGGCGCATACGAACTAGCACCATCTCATTCTTCACGCACGTGCGTCACGAAATATGGCCTATTATCACATCCAACAAAGAAACCTACCGAGGCACGAGCCGCTGAAAAATATACCACGAAATTCGATACCGAGGCATTAAAATCGCCTCGTCTTTCAACCGAGCACAATACCAACAAATCCTAGAGGCGCGAGCCCAACAAAATATTTCAAATGCAAATCGTGCTAACGCCATGAATGTAATAGTTTGTCGTGGCATGCGCACGCGCCGCATACACCGGAAACAAATTATCATACCCATATAAGCGCGTATGAAAATGAAAAACTTTTTGATGTCAACGGTTCTTATAAATTGCACTAAACTAGAAAACGGATTCAGAAAGCGGACGCTGTGATCTTTAGAGTTACAATCGTCTCTCTATTCTGTGTGATGGATTGATGATTCTATGAAAAGGGGTAAAGACGTTTTTGTCATATGTCGCCCGATTGAAACGGTAAATGAATACATAATAACGTACTAGGCGGTTACGTAGCAAAGTATTTTTTTTATACACCGCCGGTAACCATGCAATAATCTACATTAAACGAAAACTACAAAAAAAATCACTCCCATTTTATACCTACAATGTATCGACAACCGTACCCGTTGAGACCGCTATAGCGATATTTTTGCGCGAAACGTTAGCTAGCATGCAAACTAACGACATTCCGAATTCGGTAACGTATTTCGCAACGTCCGTGAACGGGCGGCGTTAAATTTCGGTAATCGATTTGCTCGACATCGCCGTGTTTGTTGACATTTGCTTACGGCCGTCGACGTTGCCAGGAAATTCGCATAGCCTTCAACCCGGCAACGGTAACGTACATACATTACTGTTACATATTCGTAAATGGATGATATTATGATAATAATCAAGCATATATCCAAAAAAATATTGAAATACAAATTATTTTTATTTCAGATTTTACAAATTTCAATAACACCTCAATTCTGATCGATTCAGTATTACGTATAGTTATTGACACTGAAAAAACAAACAAAGTACCCACTTTGTTACAGCTAAACTAAGTACTATACAAAGTTGTAACTTTAATTATTAAGAATAAATTGCTGAACGGTGTTGTGTTCAGCGTTGTATCAATCGGGCTAAACATTTAACATTAGAACTGTAAATGAGAATTTAAAAGTATAAATATCCGTTTAAATATACGAAACAGTAGCAACACTAACGGTAAGTCATTATCACTTATCACAAATTCGTATCGGAATTCGCATCTCAATGGGAAACAGCCGTTGCGCGATCGGTTTCGTTCTATTATGTAAACGCAACGTTTATGCCAGGCTTCAGAGGTTCGTCTATCTGAAATCGGCTGAATGTAAATCCTAAGAGCTATTGTAATACGCTAATGCGATGTATCTAGGCGAAATGCCGACGTCCTCAGGTCGCTGACATGACAGCATTATCATTGAGACACCTTTAAGTAGGTACTCGCTTCAGTATCCGCGAGAGAGGAAAAAGGATAGAGCATGAAAACAATCTTAAGTTTCGTAGTCATTTCTGTCAACACTAAGCCATGTTTGAGCAGTTTTATTAATTTGTCTTTGTGGATTTGTTCTATGTACTCCGATCAAATGTCAAGTGATTTTGCAAAAGAATATGAACGAGGTAGGCAATAGATCTTACGAAATTAATTGAATTTGAATAGCAAAAGTAAAGTCACCGAAACAAACTCTACATACAATTGTTTTCCAGTATAGAAAAGCAATCATTCAGTAGTGCAGTAGGAGCTTTTAAAGCGTGTTGTAAACTTCTTTGAAGTGCAACGCGTTTGTGAGCTGCCTATAGTTGAGTTTTATTCAATTCGTGTAAACATTGAATGATATAAAAAAAGGCTAGGGACTTTTGGATGAAATGTCCTTAATAATTACATAATTGAATAATTATAAGGCTCTTTTATTCCCCTATAAAGGACGATTTTGGATTGTAATATGGATGCATGTTTTAAGGAATTTTGTAATGGATTTTTATGTTAATCCGCTAAAGGAATACCTTAACTTTTTATATAGTTTACTACCTCAATACAATCCGATAGGGATGATATTAGAACGTTGTGTACCAATATTACATTTCATATTTGATATAAATTAAGAGGTATGTGGGTATATGAAGTTATAAGCAAATTCGATAACGGAATAAGATTTTCCATACAAATGTTTTGACAT
>DWEM01002181.1:0-12523 GCA_018245935.1 Agara belti belti
CCGACCCGGGATTTGAACCCAGGACCTCCCGATCGGCAGTCGCGCTAGCAACCGCTCGACCAACGAGGCAGTCAATAGAATTTTATGATTTAGTTATATGTATATTAAATACGTGAAGAGAAAACTTTGTACCTACCCCGTTGTTAAACATATTGACATTTGGCAATTTTACAGTGTTTATGGATACAAATATTTACATAATAATAAAATTGAACATTTTTCATTCATATTGTTTGTTGCCTTGAAGTAGTCGACCTAAATATCATAATGAATAACAGATAAACTTCTACCGCCGTTCGAATACTAGCACTCATTACAATATCGGCTCTCTACTATTAACATGTACGATAGTAGAGATATACGAAGCTTTTTACGTTACTGTTAGCAAGAGTAGCGATTACAGCAGTTATTGACCCCAAGTAAAAAAAAAGTTCAATCACAGTGCAGAGAAGTTGGACACGCGTATCCGCTAGCGTCTTGTCTATTAACAGTCAGGTGACCGGCCTGCCGTATGGTGTCTATATAGAACAAATAATAGACTCTATCAGCTGTACAAAGAACGTTATAACACGTATGTAGGAGTCATAGAGCGCTCGGGCCCCGCCTAGCGGGACAAATGGATGCCCGTGACGCCGCTAACTGTATTGAAGCAACATGTATACTGTTATACATTGGATATAATCGTCGTATCAGCGCATTGTCGTTTTAGATATCGTTGAAGAAATTTCATCATTGTCACATGTTCTACATTGTCATCATTATGATTGGCCTCGTGGTCGACTGGTTAGAGACCCTGACTGCAAAACCGGACGTCGTGGGTTCGATTCCCACCCGGGACGAACGTTTGTGTGATGAGCACATTTGTCTGTTCTGCGTCTGGTCGTAATAAAAATATCTATATATGTAATATATCCTATGTATATATGTATGTTTATCAGCTGTCCGGTTACAATAACACGGGCATTAAATTGCCTAATTTGGAATCGGAGAGCCGTGTGTGGAATTGTCCCTAGATATTATTATTATTATTATTATATTATCTTCATTACAATGTTACTTCTAAATGGTGATTTCTTTTGTTGGTGCGTTAGACGTGCGTGATTTTTTTATCAAAAATATTGTTTCATACACCATTTCAAAGTTTTTATGTATTGTATACAAATCAAGCTATGACAGTGACCGTTATTTAACGAAACAAACATTACTCTTTTATCACTAACACAAGTACAAATATGAGAATATCACAACAAACTCAATGTATTCGAATCGCTCAGTTTAATTTGAAAAACAACCTCGGAGTTAAAAAACAAAGTCGGTCAGTCAATCGGTAACAGTCAACCGATGTTTCTAAAGAAGTCTTAAAAAGATATAAAGGTACGTGACTGTGCACGATGTTGGTCTAGATCTAAAACCTAACAAGACTTGGCGTTATTGTATACGACATGAAACTATTAAAGTGCCCCGTTCAAATTGTTTTTCCCATTTGCGACTGTCTCGGTATCACAACTTACGCGATACGTCTTTTCGGACACATCATCCTCATCCCTCATGCGTCACCTGTGCTCACACACTAATAGGTTTTATTACCATCGCGGTACATTTGTGAACAACAAGATATTTCTGAACGTTTTAACGTTTTGCATACGTGTGCAGTCGCGTGCAAAGGTTTTCAAGTCGAAAATTAATTTCTATATACATAGATTGTACTAAACAAGTGTGGCGTGGCTACGGATGAGCGATAGCCGCGGTTACCTGTCCGAAAGGTAAAGGTCGGCCATCAAAGAAAGGCTTTGAAAGTGTTTTATTTCGTTCGGTTTGTAAACTTAAACCATTATCTATCAGAAAAAAATCTGTATAATTATATTGTAACGGTATAGTACAAACAAATATACATATATATGTACCTTTATCAGCTGTCCGGTTACCATAACACAGGCATTCAAATGCCTAATTTGGAATCGGATAGCCGTGTGCGGAATTGTCCCCAGCTATTGTTATTATTGCGAAACAATTGTAATAAGCAGTTATATTTGTGCCCCGTCTAAAAAGTAATATCAATAGAAGGGTTAACCTTTTCTTGATTCCAATTGTGTTTTGACAACGTGTTCTGTAATTTACGTTTAGAAAATTGTATACGATAAGGGCACGTAATGTTTAAGTAAATCCAATATACTTAGAACTTAGAGCAATAGGCATACGAACATAGGTAAGCAAAAAGATAACGTAGTAGCATTACCAATAGGATTTTTTCTTTTATTTTATCTTAACATTAGACTTGATTGATTAGTGGAATGATTTGATTAGAATCGAATGCGTTGTTAACCTAATTCGTGGAATTGACGAGTCTCTCAAAGGTTTCGATAATTTTTAATTTTCTATTCTCCCTCTATATGCAAGTGTAGTTAAGTAGAATTAAGTTCATGTTTGTTATTATACTTTAATGCTTAGATTTGTTTATTTTTTATTGTATTGCCTGCTTTTAGTGTGCTGTCGTGTGTGCCTTTGTTATTTGTTGCAGAGTTCGCCTTCACAATGTTTGTCCACGTTTGTGTTGGATAAAATGGGATGGTAATCGAACGATAGTCGAAAACGCTTTAAAAAAATCCAAGTTGAACTCAATTACAATTTCGTTTACTCGTCATACAAGGTAGTCGTAAAGAGTTATCGTTCTGTGTAATTGTTCAAAAGTGACTTAAGATATTACGTTCAACTTTAAAACTGTATCTAATCTCAAACACCGTAGTGAAACTTAATATCCGTTGAAAACATTTTGAATTTTGAAGTATGAGTTACCTAATGAGCACGAAAACGATTGAATTAGACAATATCAATCAAATATATAATCAGATATTGATTGAATCGTAATTGTAAACATATATTTACGATGTGTCAACAAGGGGACCTTTACGACAATATGTATATCGATCTCTCTAAACCTTTTTTGCCCGTTTAGTGCGAAACTAATACCCAAATATCTTCATTGTAAGCTACGTAATATTATCAACCTTTGTGCAAACCCTGCGCGCGGCATCTTAAGCAAACACCACTGGGACTGTATTTAATTGATTGATGCATCGATATCGCATGTGTGCACGCCACGTGTAATCCGAAACATCGGAGTGACAATAGAATGCATAACGCTGTTTGCGCTCAATGCACTTCGATTCATATTGGTTACGAAACGCCCATACGATAGGTAGGTACTATCCGATCGTCTATTCCGTGTATACAATACAGGTGGAACATTCGAGAATCTAATATCCGAGAAGGATTGTCCCGAATGTAGGAAGCTTTGCTCACGCTACCTATATCCTGCGTCTGTAGATGTTAAATACAATAGAATTAAAAATTTACTAAATCTGAATCAACATTAGGTACTTCCTTTATTTATAAAGTGTAAAGGTTTCCATATCTCAATTATTAGTTTATTTTAAGTAAGCAGGTAAATGATTACTCCCTTTAAATTATAATGCCACAATACACAGTCATATTTTAAAAATTTTCAATATGCACTGATATAAAGCGCACTAATTATAATTCCGGGAAATAGTCAAAAATAATTATTGACGTTATTTAATAGAAGTAAATATATAATAGTTGTATTCAAATTTAATTTACATGTCTAGGTAAATCAAAAACGCACAACTAAGACCTTGCACCGTTCGTTCGTTCGTTCGTTCAACCGAACTCTCATCTTATTTCGACAAAAAGGAGATTGAGTAATTTGTCCACGCCAACATCAACTTTGTGAGGGATATTGGCGCGATTAAAAGTAAATCGTTTGATGTTTGACGTCGTTTTCAAATTCACATTAAAAACTAATATTTAGGCATAAGTACTTAGATTAGATATGATCTAAACCAGTGTTTCCCAACCTGTTTTAGGCCATGCCCCACTTTAAGATTTGTAAAATTGTTATGCCCCCCCATAATTTCTTACCTTTAAAAATTGTTTTGTTCCCTTAAGAAATATAAATGATAAGTTTTATAAACAAATAACTATGAAATTGTTATCAAAACATTGTAAGTAAAATTACAAAACATACGAGTATAATGAAAAACTGAAATGCAAAATAAATTTAATATTATTTTTTTCTAAATTCATTTAGTGCGATCCTTGCGCTTCGTCCTGTCGAGTTCATTTTTAAATTGCGCCCCTTAACTATCAAATTGCCCCCCGGTGGGGCGTGGGCCCCACGTTGGAAAACACTGATCTAGATTATTATTATTATATTATTATTATAGACGTGAAATTAGCTCGTATTTTCTTATGTTCATTTGTTATAGGAGTTGAGGGTTCCACTTCGAAACACGATACCTGCTGTCTGTTGACTCTTTAAACTGTGTATAGGGATGAAATAAAGAAATAAAGGACTCATTAAACGTTGTATACAGGCTTCTGAATGTGAATTCATTAAATATATTTTTATCTAAGAATTCCTAATGAAGTCTAAGAATTCTATCTATTGTCTAGTCATCTTTAAATTAGAATACTTTAAATAGATCAGCTTTTAAAATTGCACTGCTGGACAAAAAAAAATAATTTCAATAGATAATACATAATACAAAGATAAATTAGTTATCAATAAACAGTGTGTTACGCAAAATTTATTCAATAAAATTACACGTTTTAAGCGATCAACGTATTCCTCGTAAATTGTAAACGTTAAATGCTTCCAAATATAGCGCACCTGTATACACGTCTCGTAGTACTCGAGATGTACGTATGTAGGTCCACTCGTAAAAAGAGTTTAAAAATAGCTCAATCCGGGCTGAAGTCGATATAATTGGTTACAGTCGCTCGGTGCATTGGATAGCCCGCGAGACGGGTTATAATGAAGTCTAAAATGGAAAGTTATTCCTCGTTTGAAATTATGAATGTCGTGTCCTTACAATATTACAACTGTAGCGAGTCACAGCGATACCTTCTTTTTAGGAACAAAATTATCGTGAGCCTCTATACTTCTGTTCACTGATGATTTATATAGTAAGGTTCGCTATAGGGTAAAGTTAATCCAGTTAACGGATTAATTGGCGCTTAAAGGTCCGTGTCGAAAATATCGTCATATCATAGCATGTCAACTAGTGATCGCTTAATAATCTGAGGTATTCCCGCTATGAAATGAGACTCCTCAAGAAAGGCGCAAAAAGAGCTCTCCTCCAAAGCCGGCAACGCACTGGCGGCTCCTCGGATGTTGCGAGTGTCCATCGGCGAGGGTGACCAGTTACCATCAGGTGGCCCGTCTGCCTTTTTGCCGGACTGAACTATAAAAAAAATTAAAAATTAAAATAAAATATAAACTTCGTGAATGCTAAGTTCGTCGTCCAATAGCGCCATCAAATTAAGCAAGCGGTTTCAATCATCCAACAGTCGGGTCCGTCAGCTAATTCGTGTCTCTGACATTCCCCTCTGGAAATATCCGATTTCAGCAACCGAGCATAATATGATTTCGGGCTACAAAATGAACTTACTTACCTGCGTTCATATTCCGTGGCAATGAAGTCTAAGCGGAGACCAATTGTGAAGTGATGATGGTGAATTCAAATATAATTAAATGTTAATGCGCTTGTTATGAAATTAAATAAGCTAAGGTAAACTATGAAGCTCCGACGTGTACCTGTTTCTACCATGGGACTTTAACAATTATTAATTTATTAAAAGGTTTCATTGTTTCATACAAGTTTCATCGTGTGATTTCTGAACGCTATCGACTAGAACAATAGTTGTTTAAAAAGGGGACGATGACAATACTCCCGCCCTGACTGAATCTCGCAAACAGCAAGTCTTTTCCTATCAATAACATTTCAGTGTCTGATTTCAAAAGTATTAGAAACCGTTAACGCAAAGTCTCGCGTTGGACAGTGGCGATACTATACTGGCTGCAACGCTATTAATGATTTATTTAATACACAAATTCATTTTTCATGAATGGCGTTTTAACGAATAACCGCAAAAGCATTCCATAAACAGTACAAATTTAGTCTGGACGTATCTTCTGATTTGAAATTGGAACTTTCATAAAATGAATGGAAAATCTGAACGAAAACCGTACCTTTGTCTAAAAAGTGGGTTATAAAAATGAACATTCTTCCCTTAAGACCAATATAGTTAGTACCCGTACACTTTTGTAACTTTCGTCAGCCATACGCTTTAATTGATTATGTTAAATAATGTTCGTGTAAAATTGATGTAATTATGAATCCCCTTTTAATTAGTTACGCGAGGAATTTATAGCCAAACGTAGTGGCTACGAGCTCAATTCATATTAAACATATATACATATTTATCATTGTTCGACAAAAAATAATTATCTTCTTATTTTTAATTCGTCGCACAAAATGTTCAGTTTTAAGCGTAATTGGCCGGTGTCAAGTTACGGTTTGAAATACCACCACATTTATATTTTAAAAATTCAATGAGTACCGCTAATGTGTGCATAGTTTTGACAATTCCCAATGTTATAACAACGATCGAAGTGATCGCAGCCGCGGTCGTAAAGTGAAAATTTCCTCTTTAAATGAGTAGAGTAACGACGCCATCCGTCGGCTCTCGCGTCCGTCTGCATCGTTATGCACTAATTAACTGGCTCTTTGATTATCTCGTTTTCTTTTCAAGATGCTATGAATGTTAGCGGAACCCGTGGAACGGAAGAAAAAGATTATTAGTAAAAACTATTTTTTGTGATAAGTGATAAGAGTGGTCCACCCCAAAATTTTGTTTTCTATTTTTTGGACAATTTTTTTGGATTTTAATTTCTTTATGATTTGGCATTAAAAAAATACATCCAACCTGAATTTTCTCCCCTCTACTACCGACTCCTATTTTTTTAAATAGCGATATTAGTACCTACTTTAATAATTTTCTACTCTCGGCGGTAGATACGTAATAAAGGTATTATAGAAATTTAAAATGCTGCCCAAAGTCACTACTCCACGCGGACGAAGTAGCGGACAAAAGCTAGTTTACAATATAAATACGTAATCATACTAATACCGTAAATGCAGAAACTTTGGCTTTTTTAAATTCGTACTTTCTTATTTCTTACTTTGTTTTTCGGAATGTTCTACTTCCCGTGCTATTTTCCGTGAACAATGTGTTCTAAGATTAATGGAGACGATTTTTTATAAATGAAGCTCTGTTTTAAGAGTTGTTCTCAAAGCCAATAAAGTATAAAATAATTAATAATATAATAAGTAGTATACTATTTTTCTGTTAATAAACCTCAGCATTTCTTATTCATACAATATTTAAAAAATGTGTATTGTATTACATTAGTCCATTTATTTCATCACGTTAATTTCCGGTGGTTCAAGGTAAAATACGTTTGGAAATTCCCACGTTTTGTGTATAAATGATTAATTATATAGTTTTTTTTTTGTAGAGCAAGGCAGTTAGGCTTGTAGTATCGATTTGTTATAGGACTACAGCTTCCGGTTTTAATTGCCAAGTATCGATGAAAGTGTAAATGTATTTTTTTATTTAGGTAGGTACATAAAAGCTGCAATGGTGGGTTTCGTAGGCAAGGATGACTCGTTATTAGACTCATTTACGCTGATGAATAAGACTGTACAAGAACATTAATGGTAAAAGACAAGTTTCAAGAAAGAATGTCATGGCAGCGCATTAAAAGGAATAAGTCATCCAAACGAAACGTGTCTGCAAAATTTCAACTCAATCGATTGGACGTTACTGGTTTAAAAATAAGTTGCAAGATATGACCCGCACATACTAACGAAATAACATGACAAAAATAAATAAAATCTTGTACAAAAGAAAAGTTCCTGTTAAAGTTTTTAGAAAATGAAACTTAGTTTTCTCGGTAAATTTGTTTCACTATCCTTACGTACGATCGCCAACGTGAGACTCGTTAAAAGTTGACCAACAGTGGGGTAGGTTACATTATGAAATCCAATTTTGTTTGTAATCCAGGGAGGCTGTGTCGGGGCATATGTTACTTGCTAGCGAGTGCACGGCTTCATGTTTATTCAGCTACGTCGCCTACGGCTGCAAGTGTGAATGACCTTTCAACTGTTTGTACCAAACGGTTAGATGGTGCATTCAAATGATTTTCAATTAATAGACAAATCTTCTTCTTCCTTCTGGTAAAATAATAATTATTATTGTTATTACACCATCACGTCAGGTCCCTTCCAAACCTGACCTGCTTCTTCCACATTCACTACTCTCTTTACACGCGGCGGTTTCGAAAACTCTCGACAGTCATTTTTTAAGCCATTTGGTAAAATTATATTTATAATTAATGAAACAAATTATTCGACCATATTTCCTTTAAGTCCTTAAACCTTGTACCTATCAGTGACGTATAAATGAAACTATTTCATATACGAAGCTATGAATTCAGTAATATCTTTCTTGCATGAACGCAATTGTGATTTGAGTTGAACGGTTCGTGTTACTATTATAACATTATATGTATATATTGGGTCTGGCGATCGCTTAAAGCACTATTAACAGGCAGTCTGCTGCTTTTCGCCAATAAATAGGAACCTCGTGTATACCCATGAAATATAAGTATGCAAGCAAAATTAGAAACACGTGACCTGTCACGTTACCTGGTTTACACATTTTTGGTATTTCATTGCGATGCTTCTTTACGAATATTATCATAGACATTATTCTCTTTTAGTATGATAGAATGCTAGCGACTTTATATAAATGCAATTGTTTTTCAGCTACCTATGAAATAATAAATAATAAAAATCTCCGCACCGAAATAAATAGGCCTTAACGTTAACGGTACGGAATCAAAGCTACTTGTTGCAAAATTCGTAACAGATTTTCGACGGAACTTATACAAAGTTCCTAAAGTCTTCTTGTTGAAGTGTGTCGTTACATTTGTACGTAGGTACGTTGCTTGTAGCGACATGTTAGTGTCATTGGTTTTAAAACGATTACATTAATATCGAATAGCAACAATTTGTATTTAGTAGATATATAACTGTGTGATAATATCAAATTACAACTTTGTAGGTGTATTTCAACGTCGTTGTAACAAGTGAAATGCATGTAAAGAGGTGTTTTTTTTTTTTTATTATTGCGCAATAGATTTGCGTTCGGTTGCGAACTTATTTTCCTAATACATCATAATACTCCACGACAATTATAGCACCGAATTTTGTAATTCAAATAAACATTTCTAATCTAATGGTACGATACGTTGAAAAGGTAGATTCGTTTGAACTCCGTCAGCGTGGGATTTATGTCGCTATAACCATACATATTGTGTTACATATTCTATAGGCCGCCTCGTGATTGTATATTTGCATAAAAGATATCTCTTTCTTTGTGATCTCAACTTCCATATCTTCTATTTATAGAACCTGACAAAAGATTCAAGCCTAAAACGCAAGAAAAATATGTTTTCTGTAACAATAATGTTTTCTACTCGTGTATATCTGGTGGCGTGATATAGGTGCCTAGTGTCATTTCAACCCTTGTAATTTTTAAAGCTTTAAGGCCATGATGTATCACGCTGGTCGAGTACAGATTGGCACCTTTCGTACATCTCAGAGAGCTTGAAGCATGTAGAAATCTAAGGTACCTTCACCTTCAAAAGCGGGTTATGTTTGATTTTTAATACATAAAACCCAAGTAACCTTGTAAAGTCAGATACTTGCCAGGGTTATGAAGCCAGAACTTCGACGTGCGAGACTGAAATCCAAATTAGCCTCTGGCTTCATGTAATAGTACCACAACGCCGTTACATAACAAACATAACAACAACAACAACAAAAACAACAACAACATTGTTTGTAAAATAATCTCTCTGTAAATAGAGTTCTCTTTCCGTGAGACTTCATAAATGCGGCGTCGCCACGAAAGCGATGATAGGAAATTAAATTTGACAAATGCCCAAAGGCAGTCGCTATTCGACCTATATAATCACGCGATAGTCCGATGCCCCGAAACTGTGGCTAATAAGTAGATGTTCGGCAGTTACGCCCTGTCTGGTGACGCGCCCTCGGGAGCTCGCTACCCTACATACACCCAACTGATTTCTGCACGCACTCCGCGTGTATATTTATTTACAAGGTCCTCGTATACATTTTCGCGTCTGCAGCGCTTTGTAAAAAAGTAACTTGGACGAAACACCGTTGAAACGATTAAAATCAACAACGTTGTCCACGGCACTCGGGGCACAAACAAGTAGGTACCCCCCGGTCACACGTATTATAATTATTAATTTAATGTTTAATTAAGGTGCGTTATATTTGAGCTTCACGCTCAACACAAAAGTTGGCAATTATTGTTCGGTGTAGACCCAGAATTATAATTCGAAACGGGGTTTTAAAATAGACATTGTCGGCGGCTGACGGCTTAAGCGTTTTGTTGTTTTCGACAAAGCAATTCGAACGAGCCCAAATTCGAAGGCTTCATTGCTAACCTTTGAAGAGTTCAAATGTCTTACACGTGGCTCCATTGTGTCGATGGTACCAAAATAAATGTTGTTTGCCATGAGTTTTTGATACGTGCTAACAATTTTACAGGATACTAACGTCGAGCTGAAAATATAATTGAAAGATTTCCTAACGCTCATTACCGCTTTCCATCAGGCGAGGCGCTAAATGCTAGAGAAATAAAATTAAATAAAAACCCAGTCCAAAAATGTTAAGTAACATAAGGTATTAAAAGGTTTAGTCGAATGGTGCCTTTGAAAGTGTAGGTATTAATTACACTCGAGTTCAGAGTGACGCTGTCCTGCCTACTTCGTTTAATGCACTTACAGCTGCAATCGTTAGATAACTAACGTATTGTTTTATAAATCAAATTTATCACACAAAAATAATAAATCTATTGTTTTGTTCAGTAGCTGATATATTCTTTTATTATAGCATACCTACGAACTAGCTGGATATCGACACTGAAATACCCTGTGTTAATTCGATTTGTGCTCTGTGACATACCTACGTTTCGTTTGTTACACTTCGCTGTTCCGCGGTTTTTTCGGAGTGCTATCGATATCAGCTTTCGGGACACCTGTATTTTTCGATTGCATTCCTGTACCGGCTGAGCGGCCGAAACGTGTCGGAAAAAAAAATAGGACTGTGCCCCACGTCGGGCCGCGTCATACTTTTTCCGCGAGGAATTTTCATTTCGTTTTGCCTACAACCCCTTGTTGCGTGTCACTGCTGGGCACAGGTGTCCCCTTTGCGGGTGGCCTGGAGCATACTCCACACGCTGCTCCACTGCGGATTGGTGGAGGTGCGGGTTAGTTGACAACCCGTTTGTCGGATGTTTTTAGATCGCGTTTAAAGCCTCCGAAAAGGTTTCAACAATTGTTATCTGACAATAACGACCGGGACCGACTGCAGCACGGAAACTTTCGCTACGTTTGCAGCTGCAGATGAGCAACAGTATGGCTGCCAGTAGTGTATTGGATATTGTTATATATGTATACAAAGGCAAGGTCCAGGTACAGGGTGACAACCGAAATCTGGTTATAATGTGATGAAACATAGAGTATATTTTTTATAGATATTTACAATTTCGTTTTATTCAATTTTAACCTAGAACACAATCGTGATTGCCGGCGCTATAGACGCCGATAGTTTCGGGTTTAGTTTTCCGATCATGCAAATGACACTCGTCGGATGCGTAGCTGTAGCTTTTGTTACAACAATGAAAATTGACTACACATACTCTATTTCCTATCTATTGTTTGACAGTACGGAATAAAGTTCCAATTTTGTTTACAAAAACGAATAAAAACTGCTATAGACGCGTCGCCCGGCTGCCCTGTCTCCCTTGCCGTTTAGGCCGATGCATAATTAAAAAGACAACTTGTCATAAAACGTTCTCGCAAGCCACTTTTACTTTCACTGGTTACATAAAAAGAGAAAAGCCACCATCCGCGACGTTTTTCCACTCGACTTTGTCTGCTTTTGAATGACAATCAAACTTATATACCTACTTAGATAACACACCTATATGTGTATCATGATCCCTAAGATATAAGGTAATGTTCGACAAGGATTCTAGCAAGAGCTAGCAATTTTCCTGCTAAAAGTTGCAGGGATTAGTTAAGTTTTTATTGTAGGTAAATATACACGTACATATTAATAATACTATAAATTTTGTTACATCACGTTTCTGCTATCGATGTGGGTATCTTGAAATTGTATTGAATTACTATTACGTTCCATCTCATTAGTAGGCAACGCTATGTTATTTAAAAGGCTTTGTAATTTTTAAAATACTTCAAAGGGGCCGTTTCTTTGTAACCAAACGTCAAATCCTATAACGACAATTATGCTCTGCTAATCGCTCAAGTTGACAAAGATGGAACGACGAGACCAATTAACTGAGAAATTCCATCAAAGGCTTTGCTACTATTGCGAGAGGAAAAAATGTGCTCTACGCTTTTCGAATAATATTTTATTGTATATTAGTAGACCCGACCGCGCGTTGTCGTGGATCAATTATAATAATTTAATCTCATATTTATAAAAACTAGTGGTCGCCTAGGGGTCGAAAATCGACCGTAGTTCATTAAATCAATTTT
>DWEM01002182.1:0-12522 GCA_018245935.1 Agara belti belti
GATTTTACTGAGGGGCTAGTGTTACCATAAATTATATCTTGGTATAACTTATAACTAAAGTATTATAGCAACTGCAGTTATCAATAACATTATCTACTTTGGTCATACGATCATACTGTTTTTCGAAGTGTGAGGTAGAAAAGTGTAAGCGCAGGGCAGAAACCTTTTTTTTCTTTTAACAATATAGTCAAGCGTTTGGCTGCTATCTCGCCTGTTGGTAAGCGAAGATGCAGCCTACGAGGTAGCACGCTGCCTAAAAAAGGACTATTCACTCTTGTTTTAACATATACAACAATTCGAATCATTTGACGGTACCTACTCCGCATTTGTTGAATCGTATCTAGGGCAGACATGTTTTGAACGGCGAGGTTGAGAGTGTACACGTGCACTGGCGTTTTAATCAACTTTTCAAAGTTAGAAGAGCTCTTGGCTGACTCTGATTGTACTTCAATGTAATTGTTTTGCTGGACCTGTAATTGTTTTATTATCTACAGTCGCTAAATGTAGACAGAATCTATCGGATTTCCAATAAAACCATCATAGTTAATTGATAAGCATCCAATTCAAATATAAAATATAGACTAGATATAAGGCTTTTTTTTACTTATGAAAAAAGAACGGATCGCAATAACAGAATATTTTACCACAAGTAGAATCTATTTGAAAATGTACTTGAATCTTTAAGTACCCATTAACGCTACGTAAATCTCTAATCATGAAGGCTTAAAGCCATTATCCGGTCTTGAAGAGATATCACTTAGGCGTACCTGCTGTTAATTGTGGGAAACTCAGTTAAATTATTAACTGACTGTTAATTAATGGTTATGAAACGTGGAAACTGTGACCTTGTTTGACTTTGTGTACTTACAATCAATGACATTATTATGGGAGCGCATACACTCATCAACGCCTAATCGGTTTTAATCGTGGTAAATGCTGTACATTTTGAGACGTATCTTATCTTGAAAAAAAATGATGGCCCCTCGAAAGTTCGCAATAATATTATGGAATCTTGCTTTCAATAAAGGTATGTCGCTATTTGTAGAACGAATGCGATGTCTGATGCTGTCGTTCGTAATATTTTAATTATTCTTCTTTTATTCTTGTTTGGGCATGGTTCGGGTCTAGTAGGATTGAATAAAGTTTTGAATATTTTTAATTGAACTATTTTGATATGGCTTGTTTTAATGAATATAATTTAGAACTCGTCAAAGCAAATGTGAATGGGCCTTTTTTAATCATAAGTGGTTTGTCTTAGAATGCTTTGGTTGTCTGTTAGAGATCGCTTCTTAGCGATGAGATGGACTTTGGTATAACTATGTCTCTCGGGCTCCTTGTGTATGTGGTTCTGTTTCTCTTAATTATGGTGTACAATAGAGGATTTATGTGTCATATTGTATTGTAAGAGTTAGGTACATAAATACATTTAATTTTAATAACGGGATATGTGGGGCTTCAGTAACTTCAGTCTCTGGCCACCTATTTGGTAAATGTCGAGCATCCCTTTGTCTAACTAGGTGGGTACTTAGATTAGTCAAAGGCTCTCTCTTTTTTAATTATTTATTTGGATAGTGAAATTTTCACAGTAATCTATAGCTTGTCTATTTACTTACCTAATAACTTGGTAAATGGCGAAATACTTATTATGCATTACAAGTAGGTACCTTTTTAAATGGATTGATTAGACATGGACATTACAGGAGAAGATGGAATGGATGGAGGAGCAGAAATCAAGAAGACAAAAATATGATCTGTATAAAATAAATACTTTATTTTGTATCCAATCAATTTTGCAATATTTTCGTCAATGTCAATAAATTGAATTGTAGTTATAACAAGGCTACCAAAAAACTAAAATATTATGTACTTTAATCTAAAAAAATAAGAGTGTACAATTACAAAATACTATTTTGAAATATCATTATAAGTACGAAATTTTCAAATAAACCTGGTTTAAAATGATTCTAAAGATAATATTTGTAGGTACTTCAATAGCATCAATAGATAGTAAGTAACAAATTTTTAAGTGGTGCTACTTTGAAAAGTAGTATAAGAATGTAATTTGTGTTCATTATTTTTTAAAGTTTTTAGACTTATATTTATAATTTACATGTAATTGAGATTTATTACAAATCAATTTGCTTTCAGCTAAAACTTATTTCCTAACCCAGTAATCTCAGTTTTAGAATCATACAATACAACATTACAGCTCGTTAGAAATATATGCACCAAGTTTGAATGCTAACTTAATTTTATGATAATTGGAGAATAATTACCACATGTAGGTAATAAGAATTTTGCTGATACAATGTACAATAACTATGACTTAGCATGTCAAAAGTCCATAAGTAGGTTAACTCCACTGAAACAATAAAGGTTTCCGACGTAATAGTTAGGAGTGCTGAAAAATTATAAAACAGTCCAAATTGTATGGATACACGAACAGAGCGATAATGCAATTAACTCACACTAATGCATTAATATTAGTTTCGTAGTGTGTATAAAACTCCGCCCCGGACAAATTTTGACCAATCACAAACCGCTGTAGGCATAGATCTTCGTGGCAACACGCCTCATGTTTTTCGTCACGCAGCACCGACTCAGGCGCGACTCACACATTGTTAAATGTAAGCGCTCTTCACTTTGAAGATACCGGATCCGACGCTTCGTGTTGTCTCGTTTGCACACCGGCGTGCCCGCAGCTCCAACTCGACCAAAACAGTGACCATATTTCTGTAACAAAATTGCCCACTTTTCATGTAAAGAAGTTTTCACGTACAACATATAGTAAAACAACCTTCAACGAATGGCTGGAAACAGAAATTGGTGATTTGAAAGGAAAATTTGGGGCTGGCGACCCGCCATACGCTGTAGTCGCGCCACCGATAGAAAGAGACAGACGATCAGGTGTAGTGGTGTCGAAGGCTGTGGAGGCGGCCAGTTTGACCATTTTTTGTTGCACCGCTGATTGTGAAAGATTACACTTGAGAGTCGAAATACATCTTTACATCACACGTCAGTGGCCACTGAGCTGTCTTCAAAGTAACACGGATTAGACACACGCAGTTTCCTTTTACGTAATCATGTCTACGTGCAACCTGTGACAGTGTCGAACTAAATTTGTGATCACCTCGGACTTTTGCGTGTGATAGGACTGATTTAGTGCTTCGTACCGTACTTGCGTATCGCCACATTTATTAATCGTCTCCCCAACGTCAATGGCTGTGTCAACGTTGAACATGACTCCTTACTTCACAGGATATTCTTTCCAAGGTAAGATATTCAAAATTAACCAGATTTTTTTTCTGTTGCGCAGTTTGAGTGCGCTTAGTATTTGTAACTTGGTTAGCACAGTAAGTTTGTTCATTAGCCGCTTATTAATTGTTTTTTTTAATCTTATTTCATAAACAAAGATCACATAGGTACATAGAATGTTTGTGGTAGTTTCTATCATTATCTGAATCGTTAAATTATGTCCGTTACAAATTCAATGCAATTTTATAATGATTTGTATTCAGCTGAAAATAGAGCACGATGTATGGTATTAGGTTTTATTACTTTTGTTTCATTAATCAAAAATAATTCATCAACGAATGTATTGTAGTTGTATTTCATTAGCAGTCATACTTCGATCTTTGACATCATTCTAGTTATATTATCATTGTCTACCCTAAGTACTTACTTCTTTTGGATAAGAGTTCTTCAATTTAATATGTTAGTTAATCCAGACTGGTATATTATTGTGTTTTTATAATTGAATAATTAGTGTTAAATTAATATATATACCTATAATTATTTATTAACTTAACATCTATAGTAACAAAAACAGCCTGCACTAACTGCGTTCAAACTTTTATATTCTACTGTTAAATGTCCTTAATAAAATTTTATTAGTCTATAATGTTGTAAACTTTTTAGCAGATGATTAGCGGTTAATTAGTTAACCGATAATCATGTGAAACTATAAAGATTTAACGAAGAACTTCTCACTATATTTAAGGGACGAAAAAGACCATAAAGTCATAAAATCATGAAGAAATCATACGGCTAAAAGCTTGTTTATTGCCGTCCATATAACAATATTTTATCCTCACGCGTCGGAACTAGAGACTGTTATAAAAAATCTATTATTTCGAAACCTTTCATTAATAAGAAGACCTTGCTTATTTAAACATTCTGTAATGGTCAAGGACTGAAGCCATAGAAAGTTTGTCCAGTTCTTATAAATAATTTGTCACGACTTCTTCTATTGTCTCATTTGAGTCATTCTTCAAATGATCTTGATCTTAATTCGAATAGAAAACACCTGATGATTGATCACATTTTAAATTTCTCCGTCAATAAATGTCTTTAGTCAGTGGATATGAGAGATGCACTTTGTATCTCTCTCAAAGACTCATTATTGTAGGCACAATTGACTTTATTGATTATCCGTTTAGATAAGAGATGATGAGATTGAGATTAATGTTAGGCGCTTGTTTCGGATTTGCAAAGTAATGTCTTCTTTTACTTGTCATAATGGCCTTTTGCTTACGTACTGTCGTAATGTACGTACACACCATGTTAATAATATCTATTACTTTTTCTTTTATTTAGTTCGGATTTAATAAAAAAATTACATATAAAAACGACCTATTGTCAAGAGAGGTATCGGAGCACACTTGATATTACAATTTCAAAGAAATCATTACCCCTCATAAAATTACTAAGCAACTTTTGTTTCAAATGTCGCCTTTCTGTCGAATTTTATTACTGGCGACATTTCTGCGTCGTCAACGGTTTTATGGAGAACCGTTCGTAAATTATAACTTCTGTATTTGTTTTTAGTTTTTGCTTGTGTATTTACTGGTCCATATTTTTATACTCCCACTTTCGAGGAATTAGAAAGGGCAATGGAATAACAGGATACGGTGTTACATTGTGTTTGATGGATAACTTGGTTGCAATGTTCAGGCAGCTAGTTTTAATATACAGTAGGATTAAATACTCCATTGTTTCCCCACTCGTTCGAAGTTCACCTTCAAAAGCTTGCAATGTATAAATTACAGCTGAATGCGCTCCAAAAAGCTCTCACACTGACGGTTTTACACATAAATCATTACCATACGAAAACATTTCGTCTGTATTGTTAAAAATGTCACTTCGACTTATGACCTGTTTCGTCTAAGTATTATGAAAAAAAGAGAACCACTATAAGCAAAAGAGTTGAGAAGAAACGAGAGGAGCGACATGAAAGCACGCCGACGCTTGTCACTTATTTTTTCCTCTTCAGCTTTTACTTGGGGAATTATTATGAACAATAATAGACACATTAGCATTTTAATTCGTATTGTTGCACGTCTATGTATATATTTAGGACTTAAAACTACCTTAAATTATTCGAAACTTGCTTTTTTCGCATTCTTTATTAACTATAGAGTTCAATAGTTTATTTCTCATAACCATATGTTTACTTTAAACATTAACATTATCCCTATCAATTGTATACACTTTCATTATAATCGATAATATGTTTGTAATACTAATCTTTGTTATTATTTCCTTAATGAGTCACACGCGGCTATGCGGCATGCGTATATAAGTTGCAGCTTTCAACTCTTTATGCTCGCAATCGATTTCTCCTTCGAGCCCTTTTCGGTTCTTTGCGAGCCTTAAATCTTTAATTCGATTCTAAATTATATAACTTTTTTAAAACATAAATCTGGCTTAGTGTCACAGCCGCCTCGCTGTGGCCTCGACGATCAGAAAACATTTGTATAATACGAAAAGATGAAAGGAGATTACACATAAATACGCGACACGTATTGATTTGTAAAAAAAGAATATGGCCATTTTTATTTTCAGTTAATCCGTTTGTGTTGTTGCATTTGTTTTGGTAATACCTTATTTATCTATATATTTAATAGCAACGTTCAATATGGTTAATACATATATAAATACCTACACCAATTTCAAAAAATGTTCATTTATCGATTTAGTGTTTACTGTTTTTCTCGAAATCGAATTTAAGCTGAACAATCAAGATTCTTATTATTAATATTTAAAATTTATCACGACAAAATTGTGTCTTTATAAGTTAAGAATATTTATATGGCAAAGAGGAATTTAAAGGAAGTTAATATCGGTATTAGTTCGCAGTATGTGTCGGACGACGGTCGGCGGTGCCCGCGGCTAGGTGACGGAGCCGATGAAGGCAGATACCGATCAGTACCGCCTGCACCTTGTAATTTCCACGCGAATCACTGCCCCAGAGAGCTTTTACGGAGCTTTTAAGATTTCTCATCGTAAGAGAAATTCTGATGGTCTGATCTAAAAGATGGTTTGTAAAGTAGCTTGTAAATTGGCAATATACATACATATATCGGAGGGATGTGAAAGCTAGCGCTAAATTATACAGATGGAGAAATGAACACACGTATGCCTACATCGTAAATTCAAAAATCGAGCAGTAAAAATTCAGTGGAAAATTTCTTTTAGTTTCCAACAATAACAACAACAAAACATTCGGCGATTGTGATTGGTGACCTCTATAAAGAGTTCAGTACCATAATCAAGGTTTAGTCACATTCATATCAGAGTCGGACAGGCGGCGCGCATCTTGTACGCGCGGGCGGCGTTGGCGCGGATCAAAGGCACCGACAGGCTCTTTTACCCGCATAATATGACGCCTCCCCCCGCCCCGCGAAATGCCTCGCCTCAACCTTCCAGGCCCTCACTTGCCATAATTTATGCCGATCTATTAATAAACAAATTGATACAACGGATGTTCAATTCATTTAGATGTAGCTCGTAATTTTTGCATATTTAGTAGCAAAGCTACGATATTAGATAATACAATACAAGTTACCTTTTACAAGCGCAAGTTTTTATAAGTTCGAATGTATGTATCCGAGATTTAGTTTCATCAAGATTTCAGGAAATATTCATGATCCGGAATAATCAGAAGGAATCAGGATCAATAATAATGTATAGGTTAAAATGCTATTTATTGTGTAAAATAATGAAATAAAAATTTCAAATTAGTTAATAATTTAAGTTTAAAATAATCCTATATTATCATCAAATATCTCACGTACATACTGGTATTATTAAGATTACCTTATTTTGCCACCATTATGGGAATTATGAAAATCATTGATCGATAAACAGACATTATCTTATTGTTCCATGATACACTTGCATCTGGATAACAATGACAGTAACTATACTAAGCGATTTTATCATAATATGAATAAGTAACTGGAATATATTAAAATGGTCAAATATTAAATTCCGAGTTGTAATTTGAATTGCTTCCATTATTTCCTGTTAATAATACTTAATGTTTTTTTTATTTAACGCCATGGCACAGAACCTTGTTTGCCTCATTAAAATACCTATAAGTCAAAGCGGCGGCGCGAAGTGACCACGTCAAAGGAGCCATTCCTTATAGAAAAGAAAAGACCCGTCAAATTAGTACATAACGCGTTATGAATACGGAATGAGGTCAAACAGGGCATTCTCAAACACACGGCTCTATGATAAAATAAAATATTCAGTTCCATTCATTACTTGCGCCGGTACCTACATTATATTCGGCGTTGACATGCCGAAAGGCGTTGCCACAATTTGAACAGTTGGCCGTCACTTCTATTGGGGGAGTAGGTACTTGTAAATCATATGAAATAAATTATTAGAACAAAACCGTGTACTTCAACAAAATATGCTTGTTGAATTTTTGAAATAAGATCCAAGAATTATTTTTGATAATGTCACCTATAAATTTAGCTGTTACTCCATTACTGTACATGACGCCAATCCATCCGATGTTAAGTCTTCTGGATACAGCGGTTTTCTGCGGTGTTCCTGAGCTTATTTATTTTGTGGCCTCCCCATTGAAATGTAAACTTTAGTAAATTGGTCGATGACCTTTGTTCGTCTACGGGTTTCATCAATAAATACGAATTGTGAAGTAAAGAAATTTTGGATGAAGAATTATTATTAATTTTGTTTATAAATAACATTGATTAAAGAAATTATTTAAGGATGATGAAATTAGAACAACAAAACCAACAAACCAAGGCCAAAACTCAGCGAAGCTTGTGGACAAGGTCTAGTAAAAAATATTAATATATTATACTTGTAATAAGCTGTCTTCGACAACGCAAGCTCATAAAAATATTTCTTCATTTATCGTGTATTTGTATGGAATGGACATTATTTGAATTAACCGAAAAAATGCACGAAGTAGTAACGAAATAAATTTGTAAAACGTTCAAACGTAATTGTGCTCAGGCTCGTAGCGGTGCAGCATATAGGGAATTAGAATAGTGGGGTCGAACACCATGTGTTCAGCGCGGGTCAGGTTAGGTCACAATGCGGATGCAAAACGCTTCATTGTTGCATACACTCGCTACCAATTGGTGTAAATTGGTATTTCTGTAACGTTCTGTAGTGCTAACGTATTATTAAGATTTTTGACATTGTTCCTACCAGTGCAGCTTTCACTCAGTATTGTATGGAGCCAGATAATATATATATCTCTCTCTTATTTAGTCTTTAGAATATCAAACATGTATTAAACTTTGTTTTAATAGTAATGTCTTCTTATAAAGTCACGCCTACTTTCCGTAAGAGTAGGCAGAGACTGACGATTTCCACCGGCTACGATATACTATCATATAGATAAATATATACTGTTACATTTAATTCCAATCGTTTTCACGGTTTACTTGAGATTTTATAATGCTTTATTTTAAAGTTATTACTGTAAATAAATTACCCACGAGGCAATAGTCTCAAGGTAACTTAGTCATGCGCTCTACTTTGAAGATCTATTAAATTGTGTTTGTACCATTTATCTAAGTCGGCCTTTTTAGAATTAACCTGCAGGAGATTACATATTGATTATAATCAGTTGTGCATAATATTTGACATTAAAACAGGTTCAATTACCTCTGACAATTTCAAATAGTTCTTGTCGTTAAGGTATCTTTTTCTTTTTTGCTTTAAGTTGTACCTGCTTGTACTGAGGAAGGTCAGAAATGCGTTGCTCTTTCTGATAACTAAGTTGACACGCGTCCTGTTCCACAGTTTAAAACTAAGGTAGGTATTATTAGTAACACATAATTTAGAATTACCATCAATTTGCCCATCATCATCATGACCCATTTTACGACGTTACCGATGGATTTGAAGCCTAGAACACCATTGTTCACCGGTTAATATCTAAATACTAGGTTTCACAGCTTGAGAATATTATTAATGAAATCATGTATTACATTAAAAAACACGTAAGTAATATCAATTTTCATTAGCACGTTACACATAGTAAGGGTATTTTTTCGGTCAGCCCCTTCGATATATTACTGAGAGGAACAAAGTATCGAACACTAAAATAAAACATAATAATTACTGCTTATTAATTTGTTATAAGTTCACTTAGATGAACTTGCGAAGTTGGCAACCTAGCAAACCTCAGAGGCATTCTTTCCGCCTTATGAGAAGGTGTAGAAGTAAACCTACTTCTTGGGTATACGCTCTGTATGGATTTTGCCAAGTAACGTACGAAAGTATAATAGAATTTGATTTGATATTCGATTGCGTCTGAGGCCACGCGACTCGGGCCACACAGAATACCTCGAATGCTTGAAGAAGGCTTAATGGAATGACACCGCCTTTGTAAGTGCCGCCCAATTCTAATGCCTATTCAAATGGCATTTCTTCTCTTTGTTGCTTGATTTTGGATAGCAATAGCTTATTTTATTAGTGTATAAATGAATTTTAACAGGCTACGAATAGAAATCACTATGTCGGTAATGAATTTTGATAGCGCCTTTATCATCTGGTGTCACGACTGCATTTCTATTAATGTTTTGGGTTCTAACGCCTGTAACGATGTCAATAAGTGTTAACATGATTTTGATTTAGCATACGTACCATGATCTTATTTTATCAAATCACCTTTTAGACCGTCACGTACATAGCTTTTTTAAAATTAAGTAATCTTTAATCACTACATAGTATAAAACAAAGTCGCTTTCTCTGTCCCTATGTCCCTATGTATGCCTAAATCTTTAAAACTACGCAACGGATTTTGATGCGGTTTTTTTCAATAGATAGAGTGATTGAAGAGGAAGATTTATAGGTATAATAATATATGCGCGGGACGAATTCGCGGGCAAAAGCTAATAATGAATAAAACAATTTGAATTTGAATTTGGAACGTTTAGATCTTAACGTCAGGTTTGTAAAGACAGAAATATTTGGCAATCGGCGCTTTTCGCCTAGCTACCCCGTTAGGGGCCCGACGTGATGGTATAGATAGATAGATCTTAATTGAGGAGTTTTCATACTTGAATTGAATGTGCATCAGTTAGGTTAGGTTAGGTTAGGTTAGCAAATGTAGACAACATAACTTTCCTTGCCAATTCAACGGGCGCAAGGAAATTCCATGGTAATTCATTAAATCGAAATCCTCACTGTTAAGGCTCTGAGCGCTTTGGGCTGATTGTGTTTATGCTGTAATTGCAATTTAAATGTGGTTTGAAAACACCAGTTAAACGGGTTGTCGGAAACTGCGAAGGAAAAGTGTGGTGGAATATGTTGCAGGCGTCCCGCGGTTGTCGAGATATATGTGTCCAGCTGTGGGACTTAAAAAGGGTGGCAGTTAATGTACTCGTTGACACTTTAACTTAAAAGTAACATCCATGGCTATAAACTCAATAGTCTCTAGTCTCTTCCTTGTCGATGGTGGAGCCCGCGTCCTAATAGTGGTAACACACGTGACGCCTCAATTTCACCGCCACATTCCGGTTCCCAACAGATGGTCGACCGACCCGAATACCGCAGACTACAATACTTAGTGTCATACCATCTGATAATGAGACCTATGGTGAAAGTAACCATTGCGATCGAATTTATTGTTTCAATGACGCGTCGTTGGCGTACGTACAATTCGCATAACGCCATCTGAATCCAAAACTTTATTCTAAACCAGACAACTTAATATATATTATATTGGTACATTTCTAAATATTTGTACTTATCACACAAATAGTTATGCTTTTTTTACGATATCGATAGCACAGATTAGCTATCTGATTATTTGGACGATTGTCTATGGATTTAAGCTGGAAAAGTTTTCAATTTGTCCGACTTTGAAAAGGTTTTGGTGTGGTTTAGAATACAGCGCTAAGTTAGCATAGCCGAAGCTCTTGTTATTGAAGACATCCATTGAATCGCTACCTACCATGTGGGTGAATCGAGAATGTTTGGTACGTTGACCTCGTTCTGAAGAGAACGCAAATGATCCGATGAACACAAGTACGACCGAGCAATGGCTAATTTGAATGCTTATTAACCTTGTTTCGATCTGTCAGATCGATACAATTGACTCTTTAAACACAATGCGAGTACACATCGTAAACGATATATTTATGATCTTTAAACTTGATAAAAAACTTACGACAAGCTTATTATGTTCTTTTGAAGAACTAAAGTATGTATTAAATAATACTATTATTGTAAGTTTTATCGTCTAGCGTAATCAAGATTAAAACTGCACAACATCTAAGTTTCATTTAAATTTGGAACGATTTGTAACCATCGCGTCGGCTTCTTGGAGGGAGTTTCGCAATTTTATTATTACTGTCTTTTATACATATTATTAGACAACCACTCACATGCTGATTTAATTAAAGCAAACAAACCGTTTTTATTTATCGATTAATTTTCCTTCCTAAAATAATTTATAATTTATTGCTTTATCTGTAGCGTTGTCTATGGTACGAATGTGCCATTACGCAGAATGACGTAACTAAAAAATAATAGTAATCTATAGATCGGCAGATGGAATGTATTGAGTAACAATAGACCAGATAGACGACCGTGAAACCTCGTTGCAATGACACTGCAAATAAATTGTAACACAAAATGAACTCTACAATAAAAGTAATAAAATGTAAAATTGTCCGTTGCGTTTTATTACTTTTATTTTACACAATCACAATGGGTGTATCAAAAGCCTTTTTTGATACTTAGACAAAGATGAATAAAAAATATGATCGCGTGTCCAACATGCGAAGGTTGCTGTATTTTCGCGGTCCATCTATTGTCTGAGATATGTTTGATAATTATTGTCTTGTTAACGAGAATACGTTTGCACTATTTGACCTGATCAAGGATGCTCACACCGCAAACATGCGTACAGGGAAATGATTTGCACTCGTTTTTCTATACGAAGTTATGCTAATGTATTACGTTTATAATTTTCTTTTGTATGCATTTTTATTTCAATTATAGTCTTTTTAGGAATAACATTTATATTTTCATCGTTTTCTTCTTCTTGAAATTAACTTTCTTATCTATTGCGAAACAATTTCTTCTATTTAAGAAGTGACGTGACCCTGTCAAATAAAACCATTTATTATCTGTAAACATTATTACTTATAAGGAAACCCTACGGCAAATCTGCCTGACTTATCGAATGCGTAGCGGAAATGTTTACGTGCTTTTCGTCTCGATTTTCCCCATTCGACAACC
>DWEM01002183.1:0-12517 GCA_018245935.1 Agara belti belti
AGGCCATGAACAGGTGGTTACCTACTTGTAACTCTTTGTAATAAAGAACCGAAACCGACATTACAAAAAACATAAATAGGCAAACAGTTATTTTTAAATTGCATTGGCTAAACCGACTTTGGTAAAACTTTCACTATAGTACCTACGTAGGAGTTCACAGGACTAAATATAAGGACATTTTTATCTTGCAAATATTTGGGGTGCTGCGCGAAAACTGTCAAACTAAAAATTGAATTTACTTGCATTCGTAACATAAGTTATGCTCTGTAGCCTATTAAAAATGGGCGGCCGCGCACGTGGCTGAGTCAACTAAAAACGACGGTAATACCCGAACACTTTCCAATAAGATAGAAAAGCAGGCAGATAGATAAATAGATAAAAAGATTGATATTGTTCGGAAGCCTCGCTGTTTATTTCATTGAATCCAGAACGTCAGAGTGTTTTAGTATTAGCAGACAAATGAGATATACGCGAGCGAATGCGGCTGAAGCACGCTCTGATGCAAACCATTATGCAAATTACTGTTAGGAAAATAGACATAATAGGAAATTCTGTTATTACTTGCATTCGAAAGCGTGCCGGCGAGCTAAACTTTGTTGGTTCGCTCGAGTCGGATTACTCGTATGTTTTAGTTGATTTATTCCTGTTTAGCACGTGTAGGAAGAAAAGAACACCTCTATTGACGCTCGGGAAAATTGTACATTTATTTAAAAGCATTGCAGTGATAGCCGAGTAGTTTAAAATTCGGCCTCCCATCTCGGGGACTCTGGGTTCCAATCTCGGCACGCATTTAGACTAGATACGTGCATTTTATAACTTAAGCATTTAAATATCACGCGCTATAACGGTAAAAGAAAACATCGCGATATTAAAAAAAATATATATATATTTGTAAATGATTTTATACACCAATTTTAATTTACGAATAGATCGATGATAATTGACATGACTTAAGCAAAAAATTTTAATGTAAGCAGTCACCAAATAATTAGTCGATATTGCACACTCGCTGAACGACTGACTAACTAAGCTAACTAAGCGAGTGTATTCATCCGTTACCTCACTAAGTCTTGAGTGAGAATTTGTCAGCGCGAGTTTCACGAATACAATCGTTCACGAGCAAACAAAGCCGCTCTTGAGGCTGTGATTGGTAATCCGTTACAAAGGAACGAGTGTGTTCATCTCGTTCGCTCTTCGAACACTCCGATTGAAACGCAATACGGTGATATAAATTGAACTGAACCAGTTTATTTAGGTAACGAGGTACTTTATTTAGGTAACTTCAATACTATACATTTGGATAATGAATGGAATTTGAATTTCCCATTTTACTATACAAGGAGCTCGTAAAACTTAACTCTTATGACTATTCATTAATCTTTCCACATCAATAGGCTTCCGATGTTTATTTCAATAGAAATGCTGCCTATTCAATTGAATAGCGCACTTGAGTTAGCAAAGGAAACTTTTTCGCGTTCATGATCAGTAAGATTAACAAGATTTCTGTAATAAAATTAATCTTTCTTGAAAAATCAAAGTATATCGCGACCCATTTCTTAGGCAATATCTAGTGCGGCAAGTTTCTAACGTAGCTAAGCGATAAATGACTGTTAATGAACTTATAATTAATTAATGATTTTTAGTTAGCGATTCGTTTTATGAGCGTTCTGGCAGAAAGCTTTTGAGCTTATATTAAGCCAGATCATTTTGTGTCTAGTTACATCTCTTAATTCTCAGTTGGCTGGTCTCTTCCTCTAGTGGTTAGAGACGCTAACTACTAAACCGGCGGTCGTTGGTTCGATTCCCGCCCAAGACTGACATTTATGCTATGAACATATTTGTTTGTACTGTGTCAAAGTTGTAATAAAAATACCTATGTTAGTATTATATATTATGTATGTTAAGTAGTTGTCTGGTTGTCTGGTTACCATAATATAGACATTTATGGGCCTAATTTGTAATCAGATATTAGTGCCCTAATTGTCCCAGATATTGATAATATTATTGTTATTACTTGAAAATTATTTCCCGTTATTATTACTGGGATTATGAAGAGCTTTTTCAATATCTTATCACTCAAACTCCCTGTAAGCCTTAATAAATCTACTTTCGAATACACAAAACACGGGTTTTATAAAAGCATCTTCGTGTTAATCCACAAAAACTTTAAGCTTCTTCACCTTCTCTATAACAAAGGAAAAAGCGAGACGGGGTTAAGATAACGAGTTATTTTTAAATCTTTTCTATATCAATCTTTTTATCTTAGAATTATCATATGAAGTAATATTTCGTTAATTTTTTTTAACTCGATGAATGGTCCATCTATTGTAGTTCTATGTACAGGTAATCTCACTTTTCTATTATAAAACTGCTACACTTACTCCCTACAATATAAAAAATCAAGACATCAATAGATAAATATTTGGAAGATTAAGTACAAAATGCAAAGCTTTCCAAAAAAATTCTCGTAGAAAAAGTTGTCCTCTGAGAGTTTGCTTGCGAGTGAATGCTGGTATTTCGATCTTGAACAGAATAGTTTAATTTTCTAATATACATAATGATTATACAAACTACATATATTCATTATTTCAATTAATGAAAGTACTATAACATTTTATTGCCAGTAACTTAGTGGTACATTACGACCTTAAAGTTAAGTTTACTGAATAATGCGTACATTAGTAAGGTTTCTGTGTTCGATTGTTTTTTATATTCCCACACAGTGTTTTTTACTTTTTGTATATTTGGGTAAGCATTTTATGAGGAATATTATGAATTTTCGTACTCAAAACATTTAAGGTCCAAGTTAAAATGTTTTTATTCTGTTCACAAATAACTTACATCATATCTAACAATGTACACTGTGACCGATTTGTAGAGTTTAGCGGCCTCACTTGGATGGGTATTCGCTAGCCGTAAACTTCCCCTTCCCTCCCTTGTCCGACCCTTCTGTACTTCGGAGGCCTCGATAATCATTCGATGCCGTTTAAAGATAACAATCGTTGAACCTGGTCGGAAACTATATCTTTTTATACCTACCTACCACAAACCAGCTGGCCTTGGCCCAAAAGTAGGACGGAAAAAAGAGTTTTCAACAACCCCCATGCTCCTATAAGATTTACAAAGAACCGGTGTAAGTGACGAATCGAAACTAATAGAAAATTGTAAAACAAAACAAATGTCGCTTAATGTGAATATGGTTGCGAACTTGGCTCTAAGCACTGCCGAGCACGCAAATCGGACCGTTTGTGAAAATGTTATTGATCAGCAAACGGTATTAGCTTTCTAACTGCTGATTGCGAGGTTTTGTTTTCGGAAATTAAATTAAATCGCCGAGCAGCAGGCCCTTCATGAACGTTATTGTTTCGTTATTCAGGCGTTATTTTATTCGTTTGAACAGTTTATTGTCGACGTACCACTATCGATGTAGAACGACGTCTGCCTGTTATTTCAAAATACTTGTGCTTTTTGTTTAATTTATTTAATTAACCAAGCAATCTGGTGGCCCTGATGGTAAGTGAGAGCTCTTCTCATGCCTTTATATTTATTTACATCATACCAAGATATAAACAACCATTTTTTTGTCTGTCTGTTTTTCTGTTTATCCGCGGTAATCGTCGTCGACGATCACTTTATGTATATATACCATATACTTGTATACATACGGGAAACTACGGATACAACGTCGTACTGTAAATAAAAAAATCCATGTAGTACAAGCCAATCTGCTCTGACAAGCACATTTTTCGCCTAACCCCGCATTTTTCTGGTTTCCATTTCAATCGGAGCCGCGCTAAGTGAGACAAATACATTCGTCTCGCCCGAACTCGCTCCCGATCCGTCGCTCAAACACCGGATTTGTGGGCGCGGGAACAATAGTCAGCGTTAGGCTGCTTACACACTTTGCGATTGTGAATATTGTGCCATATTGAGAATGTAGTAATAATAAGGTAATCGGGGCATTTCAGGATATGGATAACCGGCTTCATTGGCTTGATCACGTAGGAAGCGGAGAGCGAAGCCTAGAGTACTTGGGAACTCCAGAAGTTCGAAGGCCAGTTGAACAACCCAATACAACTGGAGGGACGAGGCGGAAAAGGGGACTTAATGTCGAACATTGGCAGAAAGTTGCGCTTTGGACTTTGGGTCTTCGAGCCAGCTTAGTTAGAAAGTAAATAAGAGTAATCATCTTCTCATTGTCAGATAAGACAAACCTTCTGATTGTCAGATGACACTCATGTCATTGACCCGTGAAATTTATGGATATTTGTAATTTAGAAGTTGTCTGATTATACCATAACAGGGTTGGCTAAGTTAGGATTAGGCGGTGTGCCAAGTTGTCACAGGCTTTTATTATTTTTTTTACGCCACAATGTGACCGTCTAAAACAAAAATAGATGTATTTATTTTGTTAGTATATTTTTTCTTAATCCACTACCGGGTTGGAATGCAACCTCAACCAGGAAAGCGAGAAATTTAGGGCTTGTGTTTTTTGTGGATTTCTGTTATACGTTAGTGTGAAGGCGCCCTATGTGCTCGTGACAAATTCACGTCGTTAGCTATATCTACAGCGGCCGGATGGCGGAAAATGAACCGTTCTCGTGTTTGATGCAATTTTTGGGTGACTTTTTAAAATATTCGAGTTATTAGGGTCGTAAATTACGCAACTTTCACGGGACGCCTATTCGTGTCACGCTCGTCTCTATTAAACAGTTTTCATTTGTTCATTTCTAACAGATACCTATCCTTGTTTGTAACATAATTGGCTTGACATTCAAGTCAGTTGGTCTAGTGGTTAAAACCTGACTGTTAAACCGAAGGTTGGGTTCGATTTCCACCTGGGACAAACATTTTCTGATGAGCACATTTGTTTGTTGTGTGTCCGAGTGTAATGAATACATAAGTATTATATGTTTAGCATGAATATGTATGTTTATCAGTTAATGCCAGTTATCATAACATAGGCATTTAGTTGACTAATTCATCAGATAGTGTGTCGAAATATCCCAGTTACAATTTTTTTCATCAATACTGTGATGGGGTCTCAATGATCAATGCATCTTATGGTTTATATGAGTCGAACGCATGTTATAAGTCAATATCAAAAAAAAATGAACAAATTATAAAACAAAACTATTTTTATTTCGTGTTTTGTTTAACTTAACCAACGACATTTGATTCGTTACGCAGCCACCGCTAAGCTAGAAGCGGCTTGCGATTGGATAATATCGTAACGACACAACAGAGGAATGTAATTTATCAAAATATACAATCAATAACCACATTCATCTCGTATTGAAATCATCGTTGGATTCTAGAACTGTTTAGCATGATAATAAGTGCTCGGAAAGCCAATCGCTTCGAGCGCGCTTCAGAGTAATTTGAATACAGCCACAATATACATACACTTAATTCGAACCATTTGTGAGTCGCTAAATTTGAGAGTCAGCTTCGAATCTAATACTCAACCTTTATGTAGCGGTCGTGTTTTAATATTCCGATATTTCTGAGTCGCTAAATTTGAAAACCGGTATCGAATCCAATATTCAACGTATATCTAGCGTTTAATGTTTGTTTTGTAGAAGTAGCTAGCCAGGTTTTTTAGGATAGATATACACATCTTTTGCAGTGTTATTTCTGCCTATTCCGTTAGGAACCTGACGTGATGGTATAATAATAATAATTGTAGATTTTATGTTTTAAATTCGCCATATTTTTAAGGAATTTCATTATTGAAATTAATTTTAATAATAACTGATTAATGATATACATCTAAATTAAGTTTCATCTATATGTGTACATTGTACATATTAACCTATTTATTTATTTATTTAACAATTTTCGTACACTGGAAGGTTTAGAGAAACAAACATTAAATTTAGGTACTGCTTATTATTAATGCTATTTAAATGTATTTAGCTATAAATAATGAAATGACTGCCATAATTTATTACATGAAATCACGAGCGAAACAAAATTTAATTCTCAGAAACGATTTTAATTTTAATTTTAGCATTTCATATCGCAACGACCGCGCCTCTCCGTGGACATGTTCTTGGATATTTTCTTCTTTGGAAGGCCGTGAATACGAATAGCGCAAATTTTAATACAAATTTTCATTTTCTATGTGAAATTTTCATTCTACATATATTTCTTGAAATGCTTAAATTATTGTACTCGTGTGTATTGCGTATTGTCTGTTTTGATTGAAGCACTTATTTTAGTTTTTGTAGCTATTGATAATACAACATGTGTAAAGCAATGCGATGATAAGCTTTTCATTGCAATGACAATGTGCTTTTATTGAATTGTAAATAATTGGCTAAAATGGGAATATATTGAAATTGATATTTTATTCTATTGTAATAATATAATAACAAAACAAGGCAGAGCCTGCATTATCGTGACCAGATAGCTGATAAACTACATACATACTGTATTATACTTATATAGACATTTTTATTACACCCAGCTACAGAACAATAAAATGTGCTCATCACAAAAATGTTTGTCCAAGGTGGGAACCGAACCCATGACCTCGAGTTCGGCAATCAGAGTCTCTTAACTGACCAAGAGGCCAGTCAAATTCAGATATTTATTTTTGTATTTGTAAATATTTCTCTACAATTTAAGTAATGTATAGTGTTTGTAATGTAGATTGATGTAGATATGAGTTAATAGGCGAGCGTCGGAAGTTTGTAAGCCGCCCTGGAGGCCTGGGACAAGTTTGCGATTGTAAGACAATGATAAAAACCGAGACAACCGCTTAATGTGCCCGCAGCGGCCCGGGAGTCGTGTAACTTTCCATCGGTCAATGAACTCAATCAACTGCCTTTTAATAAACCTTTCCCATCGTTGTATCCATATTATATAATTTATTTCATTTGCATTATATAAAATGTAAAACATATCAAGAATTATTATTAATGGTCTTATTAATCTTTTGTCTTCTTTTCTTTATAGACATCTCCCGACTGACTCATCATCACAGGGTCTTAACTACTGGAGCTAGAACCACGGATTCCACCCCTTAAGGGGTAAATTGAGGGATGAAAGTTTGTTTGTAAATCCGCTGACTTCGAAGCAAGCACAATGAAAACTGGTATTTAGATGTCTAGTTAAAATTAAAGTTAAGGATTTCTAAAACTGACGATCTTTTTTATTTGTCGTGAACAAAAGCTGGTAACTTATATTAACAGTGCTATAGTCCTATAGTCCTGTTCGAGGTCTCTGAAATAGACACCCACAGATAGATATCTGTGGGTGGCAGTGGCCAATTCTGACGGCTGCCTGCTAGTTTACAATTTTTTATAGAAATGAACGAAGCCTCTGACAATTGAAGCAAATAAAATGTATATACGAAAGCTTTTTCAAAACGAATTTCAAATTGCCTGTTGCGGTTTAGAATTTTTTTGTTCACGTTTTAAAAATTAATTGGACTATTTGTTCACCTAGTGACCGAAATTTGATAATAAACATTATTGAAAATTTGAAGAAATCTTTCCGTTTATTTTGTTTTGTATGTCTGTCATATAAAGTTTGTATTTTCACAAAATTGTTTGTTGATTACACTAAAACTCGTCAACTAACTAAATAAAAACAAACCAATCTGTCCACAAAGAGAGGAGAAAAATGTATTGATTTGTTTTTTAAAAATATCAATACAACCGAAGCCTCATATAGTTATGTATACTACAGTATAGAATCGCCTTGTAATTGCTATTATCTGTGGTACAGATAATATCAGCCACCGTTACTTAAATGCTTCCAGGGTCTGTGCGATATATCAGGCTTACGGTTGACATGTTGAAGTAGGATATAATAGGACACCTTGTTCATGGTAACACGTAGGCACAATTTATGTAATACTGAAAAATATTATGGGTTAGGTTAATTTATTTAGTAATTAATTAATTTAGTAATTATGTTGGTACTTCACCTCAAATATTTTTATATGTAATAACGTCGATTTCCAAACAGTATTCTACATATATTATACCTTTACTTAAGTTTGTGTGTTATTGTTGAGTGCTATGGTTATCTGGCAGCTGATGAACATACATACATACCTATTTATAGATTAATTTGCATTCCACCCAGATACAGAATAAACGAATGAGCTTATCATGCAATTTGTATGGAGTTTGAATTGACCACGATCCCAAACTATCCCAAACGTCCCGTGCAGCGGTCAGATTGACTAACCGCCAGATCAAGATACCAGTCACTATTGTTTACATTTGGAATGACGAAAGGAACTGGAAGCCATCTTGCTTACAACGGAAAGGCGGGAAAGAACAAAAACTGAAGTAATAATGAACAGTATTTTTAATGTACATAATATATTTGACAATGATTAATAGTCGTTGCATGAAATAAAGAAATACCATATGAGTTACACCTTAATAAACTTCTTTGTGAGTGTATTTAACCAAATGTATATGTACAGTGACATACGGGCCAATCCCCCGCCGCTGCAGCGTCTTTATACGGAATCGGTTTTATCGCCGTGTTTTTACATAAAGCTCACATAAAGCTAATTTATTGCTTCCACCCGAAGTATCTATGAGTTTACCCGGCACTTATGTTCGGAAGCCTAATACAATATTTGATGTTGAATTATGGATTGAGTTTTCTTTGACTGGCCTCTTGGTGTAATGGTTAGAGATGGCCTGTAAAACCGGAGGTCGTGTGTTCGATTCTCACCAAAGATAATATTTTCTATCATTTAATTGTTACAAACTTTCTGGTTGAGTTTACTTTGCAATGCAAATGACAAAATCGATATTAGCCTTTGGCAAATAAGCAATTATAATACAGTAATATCTCTCTTTGTTTGCTCAGCGCACAATCAATTCTCCTCAGATAATTGACAATTGATCGACTTTGAAGTGTAATATTGATATAACCGGTCCCACTAAAGTAAGGATTTTGAAATGAATTGTTATAATTTTCCTTAGCGTTGTTTCTAATAACTCACATAGTGATATTGTGAGTATTTATTCACAAGTATAGGGCTGCAAGTAAGCAAATAAAAGTTTAGTGGTTTGCATTTAAGTGTTCCACGCCAGGTTTTTGGGGTTCCAATCCCAGTAGGAACCTCTTTTACAAGCTAATGCTCTTTTTATAAGATGTAACAACAATGTCTAACGCTTTCTACAAATTACTTCACCTTGAGTTAAAAGCGATTTATTAACGTTATAGATTATCCATCGAAAATTCGGAAAAGTATTGTTTTGATCTCCAGATATTACAAAAATATCTAAAATTAAATATCTGGAATAATAATTTGGTTTTTATCTTTGAAATATAAGAAATAAACATTATAAATAATATTAAATCGACTGCATTATAATCTTAACGCAGGTTTTTCATAAATGTTCAATTGTATAACTCTTGCATTGTTTCTCAATTCGAAAGGCATAAAGAAATAAGACTATATATTTCATGAAAAATTCTATTCCTTTTTTACCCTTACACCGGCAAGTTTTCCACTCGAACGAACGAGATGTTGACGAAATTACAGAATTGTGACGTCATAAGGTCACAGTTTGAAAGTCACTTTACCAAACCTTCAGTGTAATAAAGTCACGAAGAAGAGCAATTCATCGTCTATTAAAGAGCAATAGAACGCCTTGATGGCCTCACGAGTAAATAACTTGGGAGTGCCTGTATGTAAATGCAAAGACATACATAAATCTTCAATAAATTATATTTATATCTCATACAAACATTATAGTTATATTTTACTATCTCATACGTATTAAAGCGCTATACAATAATAATAATAATAATACTAATAATAACATTATCTTGGGATAATTTAAAGATATCTATGTCATTCTAAGCTAGTCAGATTCCATATTATAGCAACCGTACGTCTTAGAAACCATACATTATATACAACTAGCTGTAATCCGCGGCTTTGCCTGCGTGCTCGAAATAATTTATTCTGTTCACCCGTTATTGCGCGTGTAGCGACATCTATAACGCTCATTTGATTAAAACATGTTTTTCCGTGGAAATGAGACATTTAAAATAATTTTAACAGTTTCATTTGCATGCATACCTACTATATCATTTATGGCCTTTTAATTGAGTAAAAACTGTTGGAGAATATTTTCGAATTTAGAAATGTGTCTCATAATATTTACCGTTGAAATTCACTCTTTTCGTCCCAAAACTAGGGTCATTAAATGCAGACGCGGACCTGTCAGACTGCTACAGACAAAAAATACGCAAGGGAATCTCTTCGGTTTCAAGAATAAACATTTCTAGAAATAGTGAAATTCGGAATTTGAAACTGTTTTATTCCAACAATATTTATTTTCCATGCAACTTGTGTAAAGCAACTAACATTAGCAATTGTATTGGAAAGCCAGTAGTTCCTTAGAAAGCTCCAACCACAGAATAATTACGAGCAGAAATGTAACATTTAGAGTTACCTTCTACCGTATTATACCCAAATTTGTTTTGAACCCCGAACCCAAAAGGAGGAGTGTTATTCACATCATATTATTCGGTAATAAGTAAAAAAGAATCGAACCCGCAATCTACTAAACACTGCACCAACGGGCCAATCGAGTAACTTTTTCGAAATTGAATCGTATACTCATTAACTGTTCAGTTTTATACCATTGGTTATGTCTAGTTTGGTATCGACGACGTGTGTTAAATATTACATAACTTCTATTTATTATTAGATCTGTAGCTATAGAAGCAGAGTTCTTCGTAAAAACACATTGTAAATGGGTTTCGAGCTGGAACTGTCTATCATCTGGAGCTGTACACCAGGCGAAAAAGGTTCTGACTGATGGCGGGAGTGGAATTTAAAAAGAAAACCCTTAAACATCATTTGTCTAAATTTGCAAAAAGAAACGAAGAAAAATATTCACGGAGAGAATACAACTGAGGATTCCTAATAAGTATTATAGTGTTCTTTGGGCAGCGATTCCTAAAGTTCACTAGATCGCGACCCATAAAATAAAAACTTTCAACGACGGGACTCGCCCCTTGGTTTTCACGAAGAAAAATGGGATATTACTATATGAATAAAAGGCCGTATAAACAGTGCTATTATTTAATGAGGATGCATTCGTCACCTATTTTTTGTCTTTAACTCAAATTTTTAATATGTTCAATTTACTTCGGTCCATTCAATATTCCCTCGCGACTCTTTGGTGATTCTATCGCAAAATACTCTTTCAATATTAGTACAATACTAGGCTCTAATTAGGCACTTTATGTACTGATAAATTACTGATTATTTCCGCGTTTTTGTTGTCTTCCTATTCTATAAGCGTGTGTAGCTACGTAGTGTGGTTAATTCGAGGCTCGAGGGATGTCTAACCCTTTCTCTCAAGGGTAAACTGCCCTGATAGCCCACCCGCGCCGCTCAGTGTAATCAATCTTTCATTACGCTAAAATGTTTGTTTACCTCCGTCAATTTTATTGGACTTCTGATGCCTTGCCTACTCGCTAGTTGCCGCGCTTCCGCGCGAGCGATCCGAATTAATTACCCATTGTGTCTTCTACGAGCTACTACGAGCAGCCAATTGTGGTTCGCGTCTTTGTTGCGTGCCAATTTTGTTGGGTATGGAGAGTGTCGCTTTTATAATAGACAAACGAATAATATAATAAGTCATGCAACTTTTTGCATATCAATTCCCTAATAAAATATAACAGACAAAATTAACAACAGAAATCGACTTCAAATAAATTTGTTCTGAATGAAAATACACTTAAAAGCAAACATTTCAATTTCTGTATTTTTTCTAACTTATCTAGTTTTTAATGTATTTATTTGTATCTGTATTATTAACTTCCTCATGAATATATTTGTGAGCCAAGTAATTATAAATGCTATATAAAATTTATTTATTTTATAATTGCAAGCGGTATTTTTCCTTACTTCGCGTCCACGGCTCCGCTGATATGGATTTCAAATTCGATTCCGTGCTATCTAAAATTGAATTTCGATATGGACATTAGTCTGGTTTTTTGTACTAACCTTAATTTGTTGTCCATGAAACTACTGAGGAAGTTGTGAAATACTTTTAGTTTTGAATTATTATATATTTCTCTGATTACCCAATATTACTATAATTGTGATTTATTGCTCTATGGTGTCGACATTAATATCATAAGGAGGTAAAATTAGTTTGTCTGTCTGTGTGTAGGGTAATCTTTCTCTTTGTCCCTTTTAGGGTTGTTTCATTGAGTCCTTTATCACAAAGGTTCTAAAGAAGGTTTCTGTCTGTCGTAGACTGTTCGTATTTAACGAAGCCTCTCTCGTTGTAACAGACGCGCAAACGATTTGAATTAATTACATATTGTGCCTCCACGCTGCAGGCAATCTTGAAATGGGTCTTTGTTAAACGCCATGAAGTGCAGCGTCACGATTATACCTACTCTTACTCGTAATAATATGTAACAATTCGCTTGACTGCCTCGTTGGTCGAGCGGTTGCTAGCGCGACTGCCGATCGGGAGGTCCTGGGTTCGAATCCCGGGTCGGG
>DWEM01002184.1:0-12515 GCA_018245935.1 Agara belti belti
GAAAAATCCAATAGTACCCGACCCGGGATTTGAACCCAGGACCTCCCGATCGGCAGTCGCGCTAACAACCGCTCGACGAACGAGGCAGTCAAATATTATAAAGTGATATAATTTAATAGTGTTTTATGAAAATAAACTCGCTGATTACTAATAGCGAAAGTTACTGTTATCCCACGATGTTATATTATTATTATTACTCGTCAAAGGCAGAACGAGAAAGAGAAAGGCGTCAAAATTTTTCGTTAAAACTTACACGAACTGCTACGTCCACATGATTTAAAATAAAAAATAAACTTACTCAGGAACACACGTGATCAAAAAGAGGTATCCAAAAAAAATTCCAAAAACACCTATGCATCCTATTTGCATGCATATTCAAAAAAGATCCTGTGAAACCGCAGCATGTAAAAAATAATTAAAGCTCAGTCCAATTTTTTGTAGCAAACTTGACATAGAGAAACCGCACTTATATTTGTCCGAAATATATATGCAATTATGCTTATGTTTTTTTTACTCCTGTATATCATGTAGGTACAATACTATGTTGTGTACAATTAAATTAAAACAGGGTAATAATAAACAACTTATAAAAGGAAACTAAAAATGCCTTGAATGTTTACGTACAATTTATTAGGTATGTACCTACACTGAAATCGTTGTTAGTTTTCATAGCCTACAAGTAAATTGCATTGGAGCCATGATTATAATTTAAAAATATAAAATTATTCTGATGTTATCTCTTTTCAATAATATTTTTGCAATGCCCCAACAAATGATATTTTTCTTGGCCGTTTATTTACTTTATAGGTTGTTTATTTTGAGCGACGAGATGAATCTGTAACAACTTGTCTCTCCTGCGTTTGAGGAAAAATGCTTATAAATTGGATATTTATTTACTCATGAAATTCGTCTCTTAAATTTTTCATCTTGAAATTCTTCCTTTAATTTATTGTTTACCCAATGATATAATATGCCGAATATAATGGTGTATATCTCAGTGACTACTAAAGCCAATGATAATATTCTTGCGGCTAAACGGCAATCATTGCTTTGTATAGGTAAACAGGTTATAGATATCCTTGATTTGTAAGAATGCTTCAAAGACTACGAAAATCTCATTTAAGAAACAGGATTGATTATCGCTTACATTGCGCTAGATACTTCACTAACGATGGTTATCGCAATAAAAATGAACCATCTCCGTCGAACAACTTCTATTAGCACAAATTTACATTTTACAGCGTTTTCGCTGTATCAAGTTGTAGTATTATGTGCATTAATTTAAATTGCCTTTTAACTGGATTAGCTCATTGAATTCGGTATCTTTTTGACTTGTGACTTCATTGTTTCTTGTAGCCATATTTATTATTGGTTCATACGAGTATTTTGATAATAAAAATTAATACCTAATATTTAGTTTACTTAAATTAATACCTTTACTTATGCCCATATTCCTTAGTTCAGGATCGATATTTAAAAATAGCAAGCACACACGGCACCGTTTTGTATCGGAGGCCAAGACTCACCTTGAGTCGCTGCACCAAGACAAGTACCTAAGTAAGCACAGACATCGTCGTTGTCTGTTATGTCATTTGAATTGTAATTCGAACGAAACTGTAGTGTTGGAACGAAGCTAGAAGAGATCTCTTATAGGTATAAGCTCGCCTTTGTAAATTAGCCTATGACTCTGTATTGTAATTTTTGTATTGTGTACAATAAAGAATAAAGAGCTACTGTAGCCAGTATCGTAGAGCACGATTTATGAAAAAAAAACAGCTTAGTCAATGTGAATTCTATCTGGTTTAGCCTGTTATCGAAAATAGAACGGTCAACGGATTGTGGTCAACCGATGTGTCGCGCGATTATTGCGTGCAAATGTGTTTACGTATGACAGCTGTACTGTGTTTCAATGCGCCAAGGCTTTTTGTGTTTCGGAGGCCATTCATTACGATTACACTTTACGTACATATAAATATGACGTAAGATGCAAGCAACAGAGTGTATAGGAAGATCACTAAATAGACCTACCACAACCCAACATCCAAATTGCCGCATCAAACGGTATCCTAGTGTGTGCTTTCTGGAGATACCGCAGGACGCAACGGAGGGAACACAGCATAGTACAATAGTATGGATAATCCGCTTTAATCAAAATTCTTATATGCGAATACAACGTAAATACAAAGCATTTTACATCAGCGGAACTGGAAAAGGCGGTATGTTCGTGCAATAAAGTTTTATACTGTTGCAGGAGTCGGATATGGTAACGCCGCGGGAATCTGAGAACAGAATATATTGCATCGTTTGAAGGGGAACAAGATCTTTTGTTATTTATGTTTAAAGTTACAACGAAATGTGAGGAACACCCACTGAGATGTGTTAAACATTAAGAAACATAAAATACGAGCATGAAATTCGTTCCATTTATCCACAAACTGAACTTTTAACATAATCCGTGCTTGTTAATAGTGAGAGACAAAGTACAAATGAATTAAATGAGTCCATATATTTTCAAAGAATTTCTATAAATAAATTTGCGTATTATGCAACTACAATTAGATTGAGGTCGAATGCTAGCCCATTTCAATTTTTTGAAAAGATCTTTCTGAAACAGCCTGGCTTGACAAAAAATGCGATTAACCCGTAATGTATGTATATGGTTCCACGTAATGTCCGACGTTACTCTAAAATGTTATTAAACGACATAAATGTTTTTTCTTTCTGTCTTCCTACATTTATCTAAGTTAATTAACAGCTAATCTTTAAGGCTTTTGGATACATTTCGGTATAATCAATTTATAATAGACGTCAATTTATTAAGAGGAACATTCCTTACAAAATTTGAATCTGAACGAGGCTGTAGTTGAAAACCAAGAGTAATTTTTGCGTTGCTTTTCACGAAAACTCCCTTGAGAGCTGGTACTGGAAAATACAGCAGGCCGCCTGTTATTAGGTGTTCAATATAGACTAAGAATTTATTTCAAAGCGAAGCCTATATACTCTAGAGTAGATAGACTCTTGTCTAGACAAGAGTATGATTTCAAATACATTTTTAATGGACTGGCCTCGTGGTGGAGTGGTTAGAGGCCCTCACTGCAAAATCGGAGCTCGTAGGTTCGATTCCCACCCAGAACAAATATTAGTGTCGTTTGTTCTGTTTCTGGGCGTAATAAAAATATTTATATAAGTATTTTATTGTATATTTAAGTTCATCAGCTGTCCGGTTACCATAACACAGCCATTCAATTGCCTAATTTGGTATCAGATAGCCATGTGTGGATTTGTCCCCAGTTATTAAACAAAATTCCATCTGATATCACTCAGGACTAGGCTTGGAGGTGAACTATTGAAGGAACGTGACTTTTCATTATAAAAAATTTAAACGTTTTCTTGTTTAGGTCAGATATATAGCAGGGAAAACTAATATTTGACAGTTGTAAAAGTCGGGCGACGTGCAGGCGCGTCCCAACGGCGCCTGGCGGTGACGTCACGAAAGTGTGTACTAGGTCAGTGGAGCGGGGAAACAGATAGTCCCTGGATTCAAGGTTGTTTGTCCCTAAGGTGTAACAAGGTGACAGGTTGACAGAGATAATATTATTATTCCACGCCAAGCTGAATCTATCCGCCTGTCACCGCGAGTCTGTTTTGCTTACAATTTTCAATCCGTTTATTTTCGCGGTTTATCTAAGGCAAAATGTTGATTCGCCTTGCCTTTAGAGTAGCTTATGTAACGGTTTCTATGTTATCAAAAAAAATACGTCCTCGTATTGTGAGGATGGTAATTTTACTTTGCGTCTGAATTTATTACTTCGTGGAGCAAACAGATCACACATGGGATTGTTTTGCGTGTTCAATGGCCACTGTGGATATAAGTATCATAGAAAAGAAAAACAAATTCATGTTTACATACTCAAAAACATTGATGTTTGTGAGACATAAAACAACATGAAAAGACTTAAAGGTTTTAACAATATGGATTACATCTACAGCGGTTGTTCAGGTAAAGCGCGTTTATTAAAATTAATTTAACACGAACTAGAAGGAAGAAAGGCAACAAAATCACAAATAAGAAGATGAAATGTGAGACCTTGGACTGATACTGAATACAAAACTTGGAAAAAGCGAACACGTGAAGCACTTAATCCGGTTTGTTATCATCACATACCGGTCGTTAATTCTTATCCGAGACGTCAAAGTCACTTGAAAGTCATCCGACAGAGTGATTGGCTTTTACTCATACCTCTATCCGCAAGAACTAACGCGTATACAATGTAATTAGTATGGTCAACAAGCTTTCGCCTTACCCCATTAGTACGCAAATAAAAGTAAACCAATAAAACAGACGGACCACGTAATGATCAGCCACAATAACTTCGAAGTACAGTTATGTACACAACGCAGTCCTGAACACAAAAAGAGTTTCAATATAAATGTGACGAAGTGGGTATTGATCATTGTGATAAGTTTAAACATATGAATTATGAGTTGAAAAGCAATACAATAAGCAACAAGTACCCAAACAATTTATGTATACAGACATCACAGTTAACGACTGTGTTAAAAAGTTTACAGCAGGTCATCGTTTCTTATGTAACAATTTCAGTAAAGAAAGTACCTACAAACATATTATTATTTACATAGATTATTTTGTCATGTATTTTTGTAACTATCAATAAATATTCTCGTACACACTCACTTTATCCCCATAAACGAGTGTTGGCGATGTGCTATTAAAACGAAAACCGAGGTATTAACTGCGCCAAGATATAATGCGCATTGAACTAAAATCTTTTGGGGTCACATTCATCCCTCAGAGGGTGCGTCGGCGACGCCGTGGCGCGGCGGGGTGGCGCCGTGACGTCACAGGATCGATCGCTACACAGATGATTTTGTTATTTGAAACTTGGCGTCTCTAAAAAGTATCTGCATTGCGAATAATAATAACACTCACAGATTCAGAGCGAGCGCCATATTCTGTAGATTAGGGTTTAGGGCTTCAGCTGAACTCCGCCGAAATTCAAACGTAATGATGTGATTTCGCCGAACAATTTATTGCTTGTGAGCAATTCAATTTTGTTTTCATATGTTTCATATTGAATTTTCTAACTGTACTGTTCGAGAAACTCAGAAATGGAAACATTATACAACATGTATATATTACATTACTAGTATTACATTATAACGATGGGATTTGAGAGCTGTAGCCAAAAGCACACAAAGATCGAAAGAAATCGGGCGCAGTTGTTATATAGAACTGTTCATCAATGTTTGTATTTCTATAGACGTAAATGGATTCTGATAGGGATTTTGATCGACTTAGCAATAAATTATATAGTGTATAACACACATCAAATAAATCGACGACGTGGGAGAGCCGCTAAAAGGCTAATGGATAGTCCGATATAAATAAGTAATAAGTAGAAGCTTTTATATAAACTGGCCTAAAGAAAAAGTTCCTTCACGTAACGCACGTGGATGGGAAAATATTTCGTCCGGCAATAATATTGGACAAAATGAGAGTATAAGGTGAGTTGCGAGCGAAACTAGTGTTATTGGATAAGTTCCGACCTTTACACACGTCGGTACCTTTAAATTGTAATATAAACTTTGAGTAGCGTTGCCCCTATTTTTAAAGTTTTGATAGAATTTACACGGCCTGTTGGATGACTGATGGAAACGTACTCGTAAACAGATATAAATTTGTTAAGCATTATACATTACTTTTACCGCGCGGACTTGTATGAACATTAATTCTTAAAAGGCTGATATTATTGTAAATAAATAAATACCCACAATATCATAGTCTTAAAGGACATTTTACCTACAAACTTTATAATGTAATATACTAATAGACGGTTGTAGTTTTATCCAGTAATCACAACTGATGACGTTATCTCATATCTTATTAGCTCTCATACCTAGGACCCCTCTCACTACTGGCCACATCAGTAACAATTTAGAGTTCTGTGGTTAGCCGACCAACTTCACAGCAATTACTCCTAATTAATTCTCCTTCTAGAGGGGCAACGGACCTTCAATTACTGCAAATGTTTATTACGTACTCGACAATACACGTCCGTGAACAAGGTAAATGTTACGGCCACATGTTCCGAGTAGTGTTGTTTCAGAACTCCGTGAAATCTTTTATAGTTTCTCATAATTTAATTACGTACTGTGTTGGGGTTAAACTAAGAACATTGTGTCCCTTCTCACTATTATCTCACACGGGATAGGAAAGGGCTTGCAATAAAACGACTACAACATTTCAACAAATTTATGGCTTTTCTTAACAATTATCGATACAACCGATATTCAACAAAAACCGTAAGAAATCTCCTTAATTCACAATTTCCCTCTTGCTAAGCCATTGTAGTGGACTCGAAGACATGTAAAACAAAACTGCTTAAGTAAGCAATATGTCGCTACAAACTATTATTATATGTATTATGTCATTTTTTGCGTTACGTAAGCATATTTACACATGTCACAATAACCTATCTGTATTGAAATGCAAATAAATTGTGCGAATAGTATGTGATATATGAATATAGAAGTATACGTATATTTTAAAAGCAATAAACGAGCGGTCGTCAGGTCACGCTCTAAAACCATCATATTCAATGAGGATGACCTTGCTCTGTCCGCTGCCTCTATTACCTAGTAAATAGCTGTAAATACTATGACAAAATACTGTGCGTATAAACAATCTAGGTATCTGTTTCCTAACGAATGAACTAAGAACATCGCACATTTGACAGACACGTGGTAAGACGCATAGCTTATTAAAGTTATCCTGTACAGCGCGTTCGTGGCACAGGTAGAATGTAGAAGAATCAGGTCAGATTTGATTTGCTGATTTGAAAATCAGCGCCAGTGGTTCTCCACATGCAACGCTGAGTGTACCCCCTTTTCATCCATCGATACTCATATTTTTTGTTGTATAACAAAAAATTGTATTATTTTTTTTTGTATTTTTTTGTAATGTATCAGTTTTATTGTTTTTTTATTTTATTTTTATTAGGATGGAATAAACATTTCTTTCTTACTTTCTCGCTTTCTTTCTCGCTTTCTTTCTTGCTTTCTTTCTTGATTTCTTTCTTGCTTTCTTTCTTGCTTTCTTTCTCGCTTTCTTTCTTGCTTTGTTTCTTGATTTCTTTCTTTCTTTCTTGATTTCTTTCTTGATTTCTTTCTTTCTTGATTTCTTTCTTGATTTCTTTATTGCTTTCTTTCTTTCTTTCTTTCTATTTATAAGGATAGAGTATTCACGTAGAGATAAATATCATATTTATATAACAGCTCTCCTGTCACATTGTATGTCCTCAAGGGATTCCGAAACTACTTAGCCAATCGTAATGATATTTCGCACATTGAATGTAATTTGGTTCAACTTAAGAAGTAGGATAGTTCTTATTTCCATTAATGGCCTCAATATTGTTCTATTGCAAATTAAACTTTATGGAGCAAACAATTGCAACTATTTAATAATAATAATCTCTATAAGCTGTTTATACAAAAAGAACCAAGACCATTATAAGACCAAGAAAATTATAATTGAAGTACAGCTAGGCGTGTTCGGATCCGCTAGTTATTATGTGAATATTTCCATTTATATCCTCATAACGTTCCTTTCATTATTTATACGACTGTATTAAGAATAATCATTATTTCCTGGTACGAGTATGATTTGTTCGATTAATCATAGTAAATTTTTGATTACTACAGATAAAATATAGGTTCACATTACGTACTTAGATACCGATGTAAAGAAAATCTAATTTGCTTACACACATCGAAGGCTTGCGAATTCCTCGCCCTGATAACGAAATGTAGGTTCGTTTTTCCCTTTCTTTTGAATCCTTTGCAGCCACTGTTTCATTGTGTAAAACGGGAGCAAATGTCATTGTTGTTTATATTAGAAAGCAAGGCGTCTGCAAAATGTATGTTTTAAGCCCATTTCTCTTAACGTGCCACAACGATAGTTTATATGTCGCCAAAGATAATGTTTTTAATTTTCTTAAATTTCATTTCCTATCAAGTAAACAACATTGGATAACTGAAAAGTAAGATTTGCTAAACGGTAGATTAGAATTTGCTTATCAATGAAATATACGTATATTTTAGCACAGTTACTATAAGTTACTTATTTGCAAGTTTCTGTTCTTGAATGTAAATCAAAATGCCAAAGGACAACTTTTTATGAGATATTTGCTGTTAAACACGTCAATAGCGATTCCTTTTCTAATATATTATGTTTCATCGTGTTTATGTTTTATTTTGTATCTTTAGAGTACAACTCTAACGTAAGGATTACTACGTATTGCCCTGCGTGGCAATCCTAAGATTATTAGCCGCTAATTTGACAAGCGATACGCTGGTTAGACAACAAACGGCTCCTATTTCAATCGTTATTACCGTTAGATATAATCATGAGAATAGTTATATAGATTAAAAGTTATATTTAAAACGTAAAGTGTATGGGAAAATATGTAATTAACGTTGTTATTACAATACCTTTTATTATGACCTTATGAACTTGCTAAGACTTGTTGTTATGTGGGGTGTATCGATTCCCATGCAGAACATAAAGAAGCAATAACGGGAACAAATATTTATTTTACAGCCGATATGTTATACGTTATTGCTATACAAACGATTCTCCTGAACGATTTATTGAAACAAAGTACGAACTGGAGCACACCTAATGGATTTATTTATGGAAAGTTTTTTGTTTCATGTTGATATTTTTGCAATTGTAAAAAGCACGAAAAGGTATAATAGGTAAAAACCCGTACTTTTGTAGTGGGAGATATAAAGTCTAATTTGAAATATAACCCTAATAATCCACGAAAGTTGGCTAAACTGGAAAATATAAGAAATATAGGTCATTAGGCTTAGATTTTTTCTTATTAGCTATTGCTAGTTGCAAGTTGTTACTTGCTAATTTTTCTATAAAAATTGGCAATATGCTATTAATTCTAGATCCGCCTTTAAAATATGAAAACTAAATGTTTAGGCAACATTAATTTATATTTTAATTACAGAAGAATATAGTTAGATAATATTTAATTTGAATTTTGCTCAAACGTTAAACGTGTAATTTGAATTTTGCTCAAATGTTAAACGTGTAATTTGAATTTTGTTTAAATGTTAAACGTGTAATTGAAATTTTGTTTAAATGTTAAACGTGTAATTTGAATTGTTCTATATTATTACAGCAAAATTTTAAATAACACATGGCGTGTACATTTAAAACCTTAAACTCCAAACGAAATTAAAGCTCAAGCCCGAAAAAAACAATGCAATCAAGTCCGAAGCGGACTGCAATTAATGTCAACAGAACGCGATATCAACGTGCATTTTTTGTTAGAGATGACGCTAGTTACTGAATACCGCGAGCGTTTTGTTAGATGCCAACTTTTATGATACCCTTTTTCCATTCCATATTCGAAATAACTTCATACATATCCGACTACGTTTTACTTGTTTTCACCGACATTGACGAATTAAACCATAACTGCACAAGACAAAGAACAAACGATTTTTAAACAAGTTTTCTGCAATTTCGGCAATCTAAATGAAAATGTTGAAAAAGTCGATTCATAAATTAACATCACGAGTGTTCTCATAGTCTAACGTAAATTAATCTTCGTTAATTTGGTTGTAATGTAAATTTCATAATTATCTTGGCGAGTTACTGCTATGTTTAATTTTCTAAGTACGTAAATACCATGCGAAACAAACTAAAACTAATATCGGAGTAAACATATGCTGCCGTAACTCAAGTTATACTAGTACGAATTCATACAAGTTGGGAACGAAACCATGAAGTTAAGCATTCTAACTTGGCGTACTGGTAACAATTTTTCTTACTTAGGCACTCACTCCAAAAATGTAAGCCGTAATAAATCATATCGCAGCCACTACAATAACCACACATATTGTATAATGCATGTCTTAATTAATTGAAAAACATTTAAAAAAACTTGGATGTAAGTAAAGATTTTTACTTAATTCTGTTTTACGTAGATGTTTAAGAAAATTGCATATGATAGCTAAAAAAAATATTGTACCCCAAACCACAGAAGTATTGAGAAGAAGATGGTGCGGCTCGTTGTTAGAAAGAAATTAATGTGTATGTAATAAAAACAACAAGGAAGGAAAGAATAAAGCAATTCAACTAGATGTACGAATTTTTATCAAAGGGTGTTTCTTACGACACGTGCGTGCGAACGGTATCCATCTACGACTTCGGAAACAAGTAGGCGCGAACATTTATTAAAACATCTGTCGTAAAATCAATAGAACAAAAGCTATATAAAACTTTCATATTTATCTCACACCTACATCATTGATACTCTATTTGTTGGTTGAAACAGCGTATTTATCTGTCAAGAGTTAAATGTTGTGTTTACCTTGTTGAAATGTTACTCGTATATACTCGTAGATACAAGTACTAACTAAAGTAAATATAGATTTTAATGGAGTAGGTATTATAGAAATAAATAATACGGACTTAGTAGTAATACATTTTGCGTGTGAAACCAATTGTACGATGTATCAGCGTACTAAGTATTGTGTAGGCATTTCAAAATTGCTGGGATGGATTTACAATTCATTGGTATTACAAAGTTTCTCAGAAATCTTGGAGAATGTAGCAATAGAAATCCGAACCAAAAAAATACAGACGAATTGAGAACCTCCTCCTTTTTTTGAAGTCGGTTAATGATATATAATCTCTTTTAGGTAATATAGAATATAATAGTAGCAAGTACTGTGACGATTGCGATTTTTTTTAAAATAGTGAAACATTAATAGAGAACGATGATACAGCCTACGATGTAGCACACTTGCCTAGCAAAGACCATCGCTTGAGAAATAACAGAATGTACTGAACACTGGCGCAGGCTAATTGTACCATGGCTTGAATATAAAATGATTATGAATTAGAAAAACACGCAGTACATTCGCGACAACTATTATCGATATAGCCTCGTATATCCCGTTTTTAATGGTATCTGATAATACAATGATTACCGATAAACATATGAATAAATTATGCGCTATTCAGTTAATTAACGTTTGTTCATTATTAATAACATATTTGGCAACAAATGACAATGTTACGTAAACATTTCCGAAAGCACCATTTAATAGGACAGATGTAGTATTGCTGGTAAACGAAGTAACAGATTTTCTAATTATAGGTTTGTTCTTCCTTATCTTTGCAGTAAGAGGTTGGAGCCACTCTACATCTTTTCGAGGAAAATCTTGTAAAATGATAATGCAAATATATGGTAGATAACAACCTACTGGCAATAATGTTAAAAATAGTATCGTTGAATAAGCATAATTTGAATATATCTACGTAAACACTAAGTCCCTACACACTCCAAATAATGTTCCGGTTTAATGCCTTGCAGGGATTGTCGAGGTTATTTTATTAGTTATAGAACATTGTTGTATTTTCAAACATCATTTAATATTAATATTTTTTTTATTTTCACATGTGTGTGTGAATTTATTGAATACAATCACATTTTTTATCTTCCCTCGCTATAGAAAGATAAAACAAACGAAATCTCAGCTAAAAGCCGCTGACGTCGTACATCTTAGCTAAGCCCTGAAATAATATACTGAATCTGAAATAACGATCTACATATCTCCGCGTTCTGTATCATCCACATCCGACCTCATTGCGAAATGCAAAGAACTTCGTCTCCAATATGATAATGTAGGCAAAGATAAATCTTTGACGTGAACATTGCTCTTATGTAGATTTCATATTATTATATAGGTAAGTGCTGATAAATTATGTATAGTTTTGTATATTCACACATATCGTACGATTGCAAACCTTAAATATTATGACAGGATCTCTGTGAAAAATTCAAGTTTGAAGCATCTCCCAGCGCAGGAAAAATTTCTGCGTACTTGCTTTGATCCCATTTAGGTTATAATGATTAGGTTAAGATGTGTCTTAGGTGGTATTTCATTTTTATTAGGCTTACAGATGTCCGAGGGACGCTTATATCTTAATTATTAGTGTCTTATATTATTCTCTTAACTGCTATATGACTATAAATATGAAAGATTTTGAACCACCAACGGATATATTACTGTTGTGTAAATCTATGCGTCCATAAAATATACTGCAAATTTTTTTCTAGATGTCCTATTCCTCTTTAATTTTAAGCTATTGTTCCCGGACACGGCGGTGACTGATTTATTTCCATTTTTCGTATCCCACCTCGGCAGATGAGAGATAAAACATTACGTTGAAATGTCAGAAGCAAGCGTTAGGCATTAATTTAGAGTCAAAGGCGACGTTTGCTGCCAAAAACTGTAAAAGTATAACCCTATTATATAAATTGTAATAGCAGTTTACGGACGGATATTTCTATCGATTACTTTCATAGTTTAACGTTTTAATACAAACACATTTAGAATTTCTAGTAGTGACTCGGAGTCTGGATGTGTGCCCGGTGCATGGCAATAGGCTCACCACCTATTCCATT